>JAQIWA010001887.1:0-15668 GCA_034693305.1 Eueremaeus valkanovi
AAAATTATTATTACAATACAGTCTATTCATGTTATTATAACAACTTAATTATAAAATTCTATACAGTATAATAATGGCAAGGGTGAAATATTGATTACAAATTACATTATATGAAGCTCATTCTTTACTTTTGTATTTATAAGTTATTATGTATGACCAAGGTCTGTAAAGGAATTTATCCAGGTCAAAATCCTTGAATCTCCAAATACCTTTATTAATTTCATTTGAAAAATGACCTGAACAATAAAGCAAATTTTTAGGACACTAATGGAGACTTCAGTTCAACTGATTAACAAATTCTGTAATTTTTTTAGAGAAAATTCCAGAATATTCTGTAATAAATATTTTGATTCAACAAATTCTTCTCTAATTGAACGCAATATTCAATTAGAAAGAGTCGATTGAAATGCATATAAAGTTAGTTTCATTAGACAAAAATGAAATGTTATTTATATAATCAATATTCAAATTGAGTTCATTCGCAGAGAAGAATATATAATTGAATTTTTCTTTTAAAATAATTAAAGTTTTGTTATTTTTAGAATTGAATAAAGAAATAAACAAAAAAGGATTCGTTTATTTTGTTTGCGAGAAATGTTTATTTGAATAAAATTGTTTTACAATTCACAGTAAAAATATATATAATTTATTCTTTTCAGAAGAATTAATTTATTTCTTAAAATTTTATTTCACACTTAATATCAATATTATTACAATAAAAAAACGAAAATTTAAAGAAAACCTCAATTTATTTTATTAATGAATTGAATTTCTTTGAATTTATATAAACATTAATAATAAATGAATAGAAAATAAATTGTATATAATTTTTATTATGATATAATATGAACCTAGAATATAATCATATCTAATTGAAAAGGGATCGATCTCAATCTTATCAATCTGATTTTCTTCTCTGTCATACAAATCTTGGCTAACAGTCAAATAATTTAATAATAGGATTAATGATGTTATGATATTTGTCTGTTTAGTATCTTTCAGACTTGATTTCAGAGCAAACATGTAATGGGAAGCGAAGGGAAGGCAAAGAATGTACAGAAAAAAAACTTCAGAACAAAAGGAAAACTTATATCACTTTCGTGTGAATTCTAGAAATTAATTATACGAATGGAAAGCATTCAATGATTTATCGATATTTGGCGTATATTTAGAGAAACAATATATCAATAGTTTGGGAGTTAAGTCATGCAAAAGGAATGCAGAATAAAATCAAATTGAAGTCGGCAGCACTCATATACTGTAAGACATGGCTGATTACAAAAGCAGAGCACTGTTAGTATTCCGTTATCTAACAGATGATAAATAACATTAATTTCTTTCATACAATCAATTAGTTATATAATTCTTGGGTTTGAGTTCACAAAGAATATGACTTATATTCAGTCAAATGATATAATATTTTTTTCCGTAAAATTATTCTAACTTTTATGAAAATTTATATTCTTGTTCAGACACACCCAAATGCCACCACAACTGAAACATACAAAACAGTTAATTTTTATAATGGGTACAAAAAAATAACATTTTTCCTCTATTTTTTGCGGTGCAATCATTAATTTTATTTTATAACGGCATACATACTAATGGACAGCATATATAAAGAGATGTTTATCTCTCGTTGTTGTATATTCTGTGCATTTATTTTGCATTTCTTCTATTCTGCAGATCTTTCTGTTTTTTTTTGCCAAAACAAATCGCCGGCAAAAGTATTGATCTTTCGGTTCACGTGTTATGTAATGTCATTTTACGGCTATTTTTTCTGTGGTATTATTTTTTTGTTATTTCAGTTTTACTACTATTATTAGTTGCGAAAAAAAATTCTGTATTTAAATGGATTTAGAGTGCATTGAAAATTATAAGCGCTCTGTAGTGTTGAAAATATGTGTATATAAACTCTATTCACATCTTCACTGCTGTTATTCTGTATTTTTCGATAGCATTATATTCTTTACAATTTTTGTTTTATATGATATACGCGTTGAATAAGTATATTATGAATATTTTATGTCTGTAACTGACTTTGTTCTGTTGTTTTCTCTACTGTAATAAACTCGTTCAGCATTTGCACATTGTTTTACTGAACCCAAAGTATTTGCTTTCCTTCACTGTTTTTATGGGAGCATAACTGAGCGAAGACACATCATTATAGAGCTCGCCATAAAATGTTCCGCAAACACATCCCTAAAGTTTTCAAATCCTTTTGCATTATTAGCTCAAAAACTAGTGATTCACTGCATCTCCTTCTCATACATCGACTGCTTATTCTTTTCTTATATTTTTCAAAAATAATAAACATATCATAACTTATTTGGAAAACTTTTTGTGCAGAAACTGAAGCCAAAAGTAAAGCCTGAGTCAGAGCCTAAGGACCTGAAGCTTTTGGATACTAAACAGAACCCCTGCTATTGCATAAACTTTATCTAATATTAATCTCGTAAATACTAATATATAATAGCAGAACAGAAAAGTTTGTTCAAGCAAAACTTTTTATTTTTGTTTCCAAACTCTAATCAAAGAGATTTTCAGTTTATATAATGCATAAAATATGTTAATTCCCTTTGTTTTAGTATTAGTGCCTCTCTTTCGGGAGAATAGATGAATACATTTACAGCACAAGTATTTGTGTGTTTACTGTAGTCTATGAAAGATGTCCTGAAATTATAAATAAACGCATTCAATGATTTCACAGAATAAAAAGGGATGGCTTTTAATCTTATTTATATATAAAGCTTAGGCTTCACTACATTCAAGTGATCGCCGGATCTCTCACTCAATGATTTTTTTGGTGACATTAAAACCAAAAAACACTATTATCTCTAAACGAGTGAATGGAAAGGAATAAGAGAGGAATAGTAGGACAACAAACGAATCGGGATAAAAGTTCTGGAAAAAGCGCACTCAAGATCTTATGCCTCTTCTACTCTCTACTGATTTATTAATTGAGACATAAGATAGAAATCGATAGAAAGAGATTTGTTTCCACTTCAATGAATTTTTTATTCCAGTTATATATATAATATATATTTGTTATCATTTATTATTTAATCATATTCTTTGTGGCAATCATTTTAATCGAAGCAAAAAGTAATAATAATTTTAATGTTATTTCCGGTTAAAGTCATTACAAAATTGTTGAGAACTTAATGGAGAATAAAAATATAGAGAAAACAAATAAAGTAATAAAAAAGTCGAAAAACTATTTGAATTCTCAAAAGAAAATTTCAATTAATTTTTATCATTATTCTGAGGTATGGTTAGGAAAGACTCTAATGAATAGAAATAGCAGACATTTTATGAGTTTAATTACTCGGAAGATATATATATAAAAAAAGTCTCTTCTCATAAATCCCGTACAGAATATTCAAATCAATTACTGCACACAAAAAAAGTTGAACAAAAATATTTCACTCTTTGCTAATAGCGGTCATGAAATTAATTATTGATTTCCGACTACTTATCATATAATATAATATAATAAAAACGACACAAACTTTTTTATTTGGTTTAATAAAAGGGATTATAAAAAGTGCATAAAAAATATATTCTATGATATATGGGATCACATGATATCAACCAGATTTATGAAAATAAAATAAAAAAGTGCTTTAAATGCAAATGAAATGTTATTATGAATATTAAAAAAAGAGATAATAAAAAATATTTCATTGCATATAATAAAGAGATCGCTTTGAACGGCACCGAAATATTCCTAATGCCAGTGCGCTTATGGACAGTTCAATGAATCTTAATATAAAGCAATGCAGTGAAGAAAATCTGACTTTATATCTGTGGCACAACTTATGTGTGCATTCAGTAAAAGGCATTATAAATGTAATACCAGTGCTAGTCGTACTGTGCCAGTGCAGTATATAAATGTGATTTATAATTTATAATAATTAAAATTTATGGCCAGAATCTCATAAAAATTGCATTTTTTGTTAACTATATTTTCTTATTTCTTTAGTAATTCAGTGCAAATAAGAGTTAGCTCTAAGACTAATAATAACGGTTTGTTTATATGATGTAAGCAATAGAGAGGATCTGTGTTGTAGTGAGTGCTCTGTTATACTATTATACTGTAATTCAAGTGAAACAGTTATAGTTTAGTTAACTCACACACGATATTACTTTTGGTTATTCTGTGTATACACTCTGTTTATACTGATATTCTGTATGTTATATAAAGTTAACATCTCTTATATATGTGTGTTCGGAGAGCTCTGAGAATTGATTAAATGGCGAATAAAAGTATTCCGATAACCATAAACAGTCTATTCTATTGTCTATAAACATGACTCGGGTACTCTGGACAGAACAGAATAGCAAAAGTTTTTTTGCGAGTAATTTCATTATTAAATAAAAATTTAATTTTCAAATTGATTCAAACAGAATACTAAATGTGAAGAAAATTTTTATTTGCAATCATAAAATGAAAATATATATAACATATAGTGAAGACATTAAATAAAAAATTTAAAAGCTTTTTGCAGAACATATAGCGATAGCTATAGTAAAGCAAAGTATTTCACTATTCCTTATTCGTGTCCTTCTGTTAACCAAGAGAACGATCGGAAACGAAAACCAATACAATAAACAGTAAAGAAAAATATTTTCTCTCCTTTTCTGATGCCTTTAATTCTGTGAAGAGATACACACAAATAGAGAGCAGACATGAGCAAGGCTCTCTTATATCCGACAGAACAATGACAAAGCATATTAGACTAGAAATAGAAATGACTTACCTAGAAGAGCTTTATAATTGCAGCCATGTATTATTTTTATTGTTATTAATATAACCTTTTATGTATGAAATAAACAAAGTGACCAGGAAGAATTATGTGAATCATCCAAGCTTGAACATCTATGAAATAAAATACACCTGACATACCGTAGTGTAGCGTAGGTGCCCTATATTTTGTAGGGAAATAGTGGAGAATAAGGCGTTAATATGACAGCCTCTCAACTAAATTACATTTATATTTACTCCAGAATATAATAAACGTTAAAAGTGTATGCATTCGTTTGGACACTACTCTAACTCACACTCACTAACAGCCAAACAGAACTGAATACACAGTTAGTTTTGTTTGACTTTCTCTGCTTTCAGTTTCGGTCAATCAAATTATTTCTTTCCTTTCTATCGGTTCCACGACTTGAGTGCGAGAACTGTGTTATTCTATTCTCTTATTATTAAAAATTAATCTTATGCTCGAATCTTATGGGAATTTAGCGAAAGAATTATAGGAATAATAAAATGTTTTTCGCATTACTTATATTCCGTATGTATTATATAATTCAATAATCAGATAGCGATTCGATTTCAATGCTTTTGTCACAAATATCTTCTTTATATATAAACCTTTAGCCTATGTTTTAGTAGTTATTTATTTGAACATTAATTTCAATTTAGTTCTGCTGTAAAGGAAAACTGGCGGAACATAAATAGGTTTGACAATCAATTTCTATATACTCTGAAACACTGTATTACAACATAAACACTGTTTCTTATAATACTGTTATCAACTAACTATATATCCGAAGATGGGATTAAACTTCTGTGAACACACATTAAAGCTGACCCGAAAGCACACATAACACACAAATATAGTGTAGAATACATTGTTTCTACACTTTGTTTCAAACCTATTCCTCACTTTCTTCTGGTGTTGTAGTCATCGGCGCAATAAAGCAAACCATAATTCTGTTGACAGTCCTTATAATTAAGTTAGAGTTCGCTGCCATTGAATGCCATTGAAATCTAATATTAAATAAGGATAACGACGGTCAGCAAACCATCGGTATATTAATACAGGACGGAGTGACTTGGTTAAATTATGGACATATTTATGAATAAATTTGCTCGCTATTTTAGCAGGGTTCCTTGTTGGAACTATGCGTTTATTATTAAGGCGACGTTAATTCCTCCGGCTCTTTGTGGATAAAATAGGAAGTGCCAATTAAAAATTGCATGATGCTGTTTTAAAATACCTCCTCGTTATACACAATTTTAACTTTTGTCTCTTTTGAATTGTAAAGTTTATGTCATGAGTATTGCTGGCAAACAAACATCACATACAGTATCTATAGTTTGGTCTTAAGAATAATTTCTTGTTTTGTGCATTGAATTGCAATTTAATTAACTTTCATATAATTATAGAAATAATTAAGACTTTCTGAATCGATATTTTTAATCAGAGCTCTAATTATATATCCGAAGAATAATTGTGTCATTTCTTGACTATGTGTTCACAATGAATACAGAAGTGGACAATAGGACTGACTGTCTATTTTCCCTTTTGTTGACTAAATTCGATAAAAGCTATTAAATCTCATACGTATTCTGTGCTATCGATTTGAGGACATAAATAAAATTAAAATCTATGGTCAGCACAAATAAGCTTTTGATAACTTAAGCAAAAAATTTGTTTGTCGAGTGCTTTGGTTTCTGTTTAGTATCAATACTATTACAGTCCAACTCATCCGAATAGTTGGACATGAATTGAAATTTATCTGCATTTGAGCGCAATTTTCCAATTTATTTGATTAATTCTCTCTATTATTGTCAGAATATTTCAATGAATAATTAGAAAATAGTTCAAAAATTAACTACAGTAATATATATAAACTTAACCAGGTCATAAAGTTATAGGCGATTTTCTAAATTGCTCCAGGTTTGAAGTAAAGAAAAGATTGCATTTTCTACACATTTACAAAATATTTGTTGTTTATAAATGAATTCATTATAAAGAAAACACTCAATGGTTAGCCAGCATTGATAGCATAGATTCTGTGAGTTTAATACTTAATAAACCTAGGTTGTTTGGATTCTGAAGAAAACAATTCTGAATTATTCTACATTAAACACATTATGAAATTAAACCAAAATATTCTCATTCTTTCATCGCTTGATTTGTGACCGACACTGTTAGGCCTATAAACCAAAGCATTATTATCTTTCTTCTGACAACTTCTTTAAATGTGTTGTATTTGTATGAAAAACATCACAACTTTTTCTGACATTTATAATGATTTTGTTGTTACGAATACAATATTTAAAACTGCAAAACAGTTTTCACAGTATTTTTCATTTATTCCATACTTTTTTGTCACATTATTTAAAACTTTGAAAGAATTTGAAGAAAACAAATGTTAAACAAAAGAAAAGGCAAGCAATGAATGCAACAAATAATGAAAGAAAATGAATGTTTGAACAAAATATATCACTTGAACTCTGGATGTGATCTAATGTTAAAAGGGTTTCCAAACATAAGAAAAGGAGGTCTTATTGAGAACACAAAGAAAAATGAAAATAAAATATCAAAAGACTTGATAAATGTCTCTCTATTGGAATTCTATTACACTTTCCACCCGTTCCTCAGTTCATATCCTTTGTACGAGTTTTAGGCAGAAAATCATGATTTATGTCGACATTTATTATAAAAATCCCTCCGGGAGGTTTACATCCCTGTTCTCTGCTGTACAATACTATAAGACTAGACACCATAAGACTCAGGACTTCTTGTAGCGAACGACTACTCATTTGAGTCCGAGTCAGTTGAATGCATAGGATTGTTGATCACATAATAGTTCAAATATACTGTATATTCCGAGTCCTAACCATTGCTTTCCTTTTGTAGATTTCTATTCTCTGTTAACTTTATGTTTTACAATCAATATATAAATATTACAGAGATGATCAAGCTAGATATAGAAATTGTTTCTGCATAAATGTCTTGCTTACTTGCGCAAGCTTAATTATTTAAGACTAGACTATTCGAAGTAGGAACTCATTTTATCAAATGATCAACTTAATTATTTAATATACTGTAATATGAATTTCAAAATTAATGATAAAAGTATTCAAATTATAAAATAAATTCTTATTCAGAATCTCTTTAATGTCATTATTAATGTCTTATAACAGAAATAATAACTATTAGCGAACTTTAGTTCATTACAAATATGAAACATGTCATTATAAATCTCATTAAAAAGCTATACAGGTATATTTTATGTTTCTCATATAATCTGTCATGATTATTCAATAAGCTCTAACTTGATTAGCACAACAACTGTAATATGCAAACCAATGAGTAGTATATAAATAATTGAAAAGTGAGCACAAAATTTCTTAATCGTATTGAGTATTAAGTTTTCAATTCAAACAACTTTTGATTTACCGTATCTTCTGATCACACAATCGTATCAATCATTTATACTTTAATTAAATTATTTATTTATTTCGCGATATCTATAATACTAAATGTTTTATACTGTATATGAAGTGAAGCTACAGTTCATTTACATTAAAACTAATGGATTAACGATCAGTTCGTTTATCATAATTAAATAGGATATTATTCAATAGTATAATAATCCAGTGTAAGTGAATAGAAGTACACTGATACTTTGCTTTCACTTGACTCCAGTAGAAGTGATTAAATATTAATTGAAGAGTTGCGACGAAATACACAACTAATCAAATATAGTTGAGAAACAAAATTGAGTTAAAATTCGTTTCTTTTGTATCCTTTGATCAATAGATTGAAGAAAAAAGTTCTCCGCACAGGAAGAGTACAAAACTGGCGCTAATCAGAGGCCAGAGAAGTGTGATTTCCAGAGACTTTGCGGCCTACAGATCGGCACTGGAACGACACAAGTTCAGCATTGATGCTCCCAATTGGCTCAGATCTAAACGAAGAGCTTCCACACAAACGGCTCAAAATCTGACGGGTATTACAGCTTCAGAAATAGTAGAGAAGATTTGATTAGAAAAAAGTTCTTTAAAACTTAAATCTCTATAAGAATAGATTTGTACTATATTTTCACTAAAATTTTATTCTGTTTATGCCTTATTCCTACCGATGCCTTCGTTTGTCTAATACCAGACCTCAAGGATTGGCTGATCTTAATATGTTTGGCCTTCACTGATGGAGACGAAGGCATTTGTTTGCAGCGAAAAGATTTTCAAATATTAAAGCCTTACCAGAGAGTGAATAGAATACCCGGATTACGTAACTTATTGTGGAAGAAGGACACGTTCTGTACGACAATGGCTGAGGCCAGGAAAGTGCACAGTTAGTACACTACAGTAATTGCTAATTCAGGAGATTCTCTCTATCTTTCTCTATCATTCTCTCTCTTTCTCTGTTCACTCTGTCGTCTCTTTCTGTTAAACTTTAATCAAATTCTATTCATTCAATCATTCATTCATTCATTCATTCAATCATTCATTCATTCATAACATACTCTCATATTTCTCAGTCATAATGAAGAATCCGGTGACTCCTCTATGCTTTGTAATGCCTAATCAGTTCCAACAATTCATTGACGTCGCAGAAGGTTTCAAATCATTTATCTTATTATTCAATATATTTTTCAATTAACAGAAAAACATTTTCTATTTGTATATTGTGTTAAGCACTCGGATATTCAGCTGAATGGCTACTGAAGCCGATTAGTATAGGCGGGCGAGTATCGGGAAACGGTCCGCAACTCATCAACATATTCACTAATGAGGGCAGGGATCGGCTCAGGGAATACAATGTGAAAAGAGGTGTAATCCAGCAATACATCCCTAATCCGTTGCATGTGTTCGGACAACCCGTTAATTTGCGAATCTATGTTATCGTCACTTCGATCGCACCGCTCAGGGCTTACGTTCACAGCGAAGGACTGGTATTTCATCGCTTCGAACAAAACAGAAATTATAAAAAAGTGAGCTTTGGATCGATTTTAATCACTAAACACGAGTCGAATAGTATTACAAAACAAAACTAATAATAGATAATTATAGATTCCGGGTCGCACTTGGATCCTGAGCCAATTCTGGCAGTTTATTGCAAAAAATTTTGGAACCGATAAAATGAAAAAAGCATTGAATAGTATATACCGGGCAATACTGCAGACACTACTGATAGCGGAAGCAATGCTAATATCACAACAACAACAACAATCGCAAATGCAGTCAAATAACATCAATTCCGAGCGAATAGTATTCAGAAAATGCAACTCTTGTTTCCATTTAATGGCTTTCGATATAATTTTGAACTCAAGTTTAGAGCCATTTATTATAGGTTTGACTCTATTTTCATTAGAAGTTTGGTTACTATTAAACAAAAAAAAAACGATTAAAAGCAGTCATTAATTGAGCCCATATTTGATTGAACACATATAGAAGTGAACGGTCAGCCCAATATGCAGGAGTCACGACAGGACGAGCCGCCAGTGTCGGGCAAAACCAAGAAGATGATTCTGGACGACGTCATTGATCTGATCAGTGCTAACGATTCTGTGGCTAATGATGTCTCCGAAGCATTAGATGAAGTGATTGGCGACAATATAGGCGTAATGGGCATCAGTTGTCATATTTCACACGACCTGTGCTTAAGTAACGATGATTTGAGTTATTTAATCCAATCGCGCAGAGAGGCCCTCAATAGGGGCTCTTTCAAGAACTTATATCCAGCGCTTGGAATTGAGAACCAGAAGCTACTGATCGACGAACTGAGTCAATTGATTGTGACCCAGAGCGTGGGCCAATCCAATAGTGACATGTCTGTGCACAAGACCGCAGACATTCATCCGCTGCTCATGTCTTTAGAGCGTTATTATTACAGACATATTATTGATGAGGAATACGGCGACAGCGCTGGCGATACCAATGAACACAATCACAGCAATCAAATCAACTTTCATAACAATTCTGTGTTTCTCAACGATAAGAGTCCGTTCGACTCGTCTGTAATCAATGGGTGCTCTGATGGTAAGTCTCTCTTCAAATATAACTGTCAATAAAACTCATTGAATGCACAATAAGTTGAGTTATAATTAATAAAAGTTGTGTTCATTTGTGCGACAATTAATTGCTAACAAAACCAAATCTGATTTCTCCTCTCAGAGCCCCTAACACTGCCTTATTTAGCGGCTATAGAACTGAGTCCTAAATTGCAATTAACGCCTCCGTTCTCGCCATTCATAACCCAATACCACTGCAACGTAACGTACGAACAGTTACTGATAAGTGTGTCGGCCAAAGCCCAGAACTGCCAGAGCGAAGTCAGATTAGATGATAAATTCGGATCATCCAGGTATTAGTCCGACGTCTCTTATTAACTAACTATAACTATAAGAGTATTAAATAATAATAGTGTTGTATAACGAGAAAGAGTTGACTCATAATTGATATCATATTTCTAACCATCTGTACCTCAAATCCGATTCTCTTCTCTTCTTCTCTCTGTCTGTCTGACTGTGCGTCTGATAGGACGACAAATTACACGCTCGGAATTGGGGTCAATAAGATATCGTTTGTTGTGGTCGATATATCACACACAGAGCCCTGGGTTATAAATACATATACTCTAATCATAAATCGTGTGCCCGTCACCCATAATGTGCCTCAATTTCGTGCACAACTACCTCATCGAGTCTGCTCTTTCACTCAAGTATGTGCTCGTCGTTTGTCTTTCCATTTAATTACTATATTATTAATACTCTATTATATAATATATAATAACTATATTATGTATTGCATAGCACTTATACCACTTAAACGATCGCTCTTTGCTTTCATTTCTTATATCAATACATTTGACAATAAAATTAGTTTAATAGCCATTCGATGAATATTTAATGAGTTTTTCCTTTTCCTTATGTTTTCCGTTTGATGTAAAGGACTGTGATTTGAGAGTCTTTCCACGCAATGTGTGCGGACTCACAGAAGAAGGCAGTTATTCAGATTGGAGGACATACCTGTACAGGCAATCATTGACCACCAAGTGTCGGACGGGCTTCGAAAGGGGTCGATGGCTGGTGCCGTGCGCTCACTGTCACAACTCGTCCACGTGCTATTGGCACGAAGCGCGCTGGGATCCGATCCAATGCCATTACCCACGCCTATCGCAAAAGAAACTTTCCTCGTGTCTGACCAATAAGAAAGTAAATATACTTTTGAATAATATGTTTACAAATAAATTAAAATTGATTTAAGATTACAATTGAAAAGAAAACTAATGAATAGAGTTTACATCAATGAATGGCACATAAGAATAGGTCGCAAAGAAGTTACTGCAAACTCAAAATGTATTGACTCTAACACTGCTCACAAGTCAGAAGTAACTAATATGTGAAAGGTCTAGTGGCCTAGTGTAGTTTAGTGATATTCTTCTAAAGGTCCAAACTTATCAGATTTATAACAGAAGTATTTTGACCTTTATCATTCATCATAATACTGTATTATGTTAATACACCCGTATTCATGAGCCATTCATAACAGTTAATATACGGTTAAAAAATTTAGACCAGATCATATTAATGCTTTGCCTTGGAACTTAACCTCTTATTGAATACATTTGTTACTATTATTGAGAGAACAATTTAATTTAGGATATGATCAGTACTGGATAAATTTAAGACTAAAATTTTAATAAAAATTCAAAATTATTCCTTATTTTAAGGTATTATTTGTCGGCGACTCAACCAATAGAGGAATTATGCACTACTTAATTGAGAAACTGAACGGAACACTTGTGGACTGGGATAAGACACATGACTTGAAAATATACCCGAATATGAATAAAAGAAAAACTTTAATAAGTTTTGCTTATTATCCAAAGTTTTGGTTACCGACCAATCAAAGGCCTTCATTCGATAAAGCCGTTTATCAACTCTTCCAGAAGTATATCATATAATAAACAAAATTATTTAAATCTTTGAACACTTTTTTGTTTATTAATTCAAATATGTTTTGCTTTCAGAGTACAGCCATTAGAGAACAGCTCTAATACTATATTAATTTTCGGTGGAGTTCAATGGTTAGCGACCCAACACATCCATATGTTGCTCAAGACTTTAACAACGTATGGCTTTCATTATAAAAGACTTATTCCGACAGTGAATATGAGTTAAACTTTTGAACCGGATTTCGGAATGACTTCCAAACAAATTAAGCGTTTATTAAGACTTTCTCCTAAAAGAAAAAATCAGAAAATATTTCTAATTAATTGAATTTTTTCGTCAATACATTTGTTAGTATAGGAATTGGTTTAGACCCGGATTATAATGAGATAATAATATTTCAGACACACTGCATACTTATTATTCAAATTTCTTCTGGAAATTTATATTTCATTTGATTTTTAATGAATTATTTGTTTTCTGATGAATAGTTTGAAACTTCAAGGAATAAAACTTGTAGTGAAGACATTGGGCGCAGGATTTCATCAGCACATCGAAGGAGTTCATTGTCTGACTTTAGTTAGTTTTATTGACTTTTATAAAACTAATTAATAATCAATAGTTTTATTAATATTTAATCCATTTTCACGAATAGGAAGAACACCAGAGACTGGCTGTACATAACATAGCGTTGGCCTCATATGCATCGAAGTTAGGCATTGAAGTGATCGACACTTACAACATAACAATTGCCAAATTCAAAGACTTCATGCCAGGCAAATGTGCTTGTCACTTTCACCAGGTATACAATAAAACGGGTCAATTGAGACTATTTCACAGTCAAGTGTATATTCTGTTGAATTCTATTCCTTAAAGGTATCAGAAATCGGAACAAATGATATCAATTCTGGCCAATCATCACAACAGAGCGCATACAGAGTGGACGGACCTATAAATGCAATTTATACTAATATACTGATTAGCAGAATATGTGATGACTTCGAAGATGAACCGGATTATAGATAACAAGCATTTGATGAACACTCAGCCAAAAACCAATACTCAATAGAATTGGAAAAAAAGAAAATCAATTTATTCTGTGATCTAATCATTAAAAGACAAATAAAATGCAAATAATTTTCTAATAATTATTTAAAACTAAATGTTTAGAGAATTATAGGAGAAATAAATTTTGCCAAAGAATATGATATCTCTATAAACTATTTGAATGAAATGTTTGGGAAAAATGTACAAAAAATATGTTTTTTATTTAAGAATTGTTTTTGAAAATAATTAAAAGAATAATAATTTCTTAAAATATGTTTCAATGAATTAATTGTGAAATCAATTAAAAGTATATTTTATTCAAATCTTCTAAATATGAATATTTTTTCGCAGGATATTAAACTCAAATCTCATATGAGTTCTGTTTATCTGCCAATCATTTGGTCCAAAATGTACACCAATTCAGATGTTTTCTTAGACCCTTCTGGCGGCCAATGATCTCAACTTTTTGCCAAATCTTAACTTTATTCTGATATCACTTCTTATTGTCTGAATATCTTTACCACTAAAATGATTGTCAAACTGATCAGCTGTGTATTAACCTGTTACCACCGGGACCAACCAACTGGGATCAATGTGCTGACGGGGGAGACGGAGCGGTAGGTGTATGTCTACAATGAAAGTTGTCACCTTGGTTCTTGTACACGCTTTATTTACAATGCAATGCGTGTCTAATATTGATGTGAACACGAGTTGTCCAATAGTTTTAATTATTATTCTTGTCTTTTGGCGTTAGTCTTGTAATCACTCCATAGAAAGTACAAATGAATGCAATTATCAGCAAATTGTACATTCATTTCAAGAGTATCGCCAATAGTCTGTATATAATCAATGGTAATAACGTTGTGCTCAGTGTTTAATATTATTTAATATTTAAAATTTTACATAAATATCTACATAATATTAAATAAAGATGCCTGCCTAATTACATAATTGTGATAGTGATCTGCGACCCTGTACATATAATTTTTAAATTTAGTTAAAATCAAATCTGAATTGACTTTGACTTTAATGGTTAGATAAGTGAGGATTCGATAAAAGCCTAATTGAATCAACAGAAGGGCCCAACTCTTGTCGAAGTCATCGTCACATAACTGGTGTCTATACATAAGGAAAGACACTTCTTGTGGTTGAGAGCATCGATCGAAACCATAGAATAAAACAATCATATATTCAAGCATTTGCTTCAATACACTCATATTTATCAACTTTCGCATAAAATCGGGCAATTCCTGGGCCGGGAGTAAACAGTTGTCGGTTGAAAACAGGACTGTCATCGAAAGTACAGCACAAATAATAGCGTTTTCCTCAAAAATAATTCCGAATATATGGCCCATACTTTGCAAAGATAGCGAACCCAACACTGCTATCAATAAGAGTCCGCGAAATGATTCGTCGTTTTCATAGACCGAATCAATTATAGTCACAAATAAGACAACAGATATGAGACATGGAATCATATCTATGACTGATTTGACCAAAAAGTATGATTCAGTGCTATACCAGTCTATGAATGTATGAATGAATAGATTAATAAATAATTCAAATCTTATATAAACTTCTGGTCTTTACTCACAGTTCTTATATTCGGTTAAAAACATTTTCAGTTCTGATGAAAATGTTAGAGAAGTCGCTATAATTGGTAGAAAAGTTAATACGCCTACATTGAAAACGAGGAAGCTGAAGTTGTAAATTGCGAACTTCTCATCCTCCAAGTCTTTGTCTGTTCTCACACAGCCATGCGATCCGTTCGACACTGTTCTTATACAACTGGATCCTATTTCTAAATCAAAATCGAAGTATAAAGTCATGAAATATCCAACTATTAAATAGACGGCTGTTTGCAGTGTCAATAACACCCAGTTATGTCTAATCGTTTGGATAAGAGTTCTCATAAACAAATG
>JAQIWA010001888.1:0-15668 GCA_034693305.1 Eueremaeus valkanovi
CAACACACTTTACCGACAACACACTTTACCGACAACACACTTTACCGACAACACACTTTACCGACAACACACTTTACCGACAACACACTTTACCGACAACACACTTTACGGACAACACACTTTACCGACAACACAATTTACCGACAACACAATTTACCGATAATGCAATTAACCGAGAGAAAATTACTATGAGAAACTTAGTTTCTCTCACATTTTAACTTGGGTTTCGGCCTTAGGGCCTCGTCAGACAAGAGAAAATATCTTGTGACCCATGTCAAATGACAAGGAATTTATAAAGTCTTGATGATTCAATAGGAATTAATACTTTAATTTTTTTTTGTTTTTTTGATTGTTTTATAATTTTTTTTTGTTTTTTTCAATTTTTTTAATTTTGAAATTTAAAGAATATTTTTAATTTTTTTAAACAATAATAGATTCTGAGCAATTTTTACAAACAATATGCATTGCTCCACTCCTCTCCTCCCCATTCAATCTCAAACTTCTCCTACATTTCTGTACAAATCGACCCTCATCCACATTTCCTTCAATATCCAAAGATTGCATTCTTTGTATTTTCTTCAATTCAATAATTACTTTGACGAAACGATATAATACGTTAAGAAAAATTACAATAATGATACCTAAAGCAACAGAAGGGATATGCATTATTGTTAATAATTTGAATTGTTTTATGATTGATAACAATAGTCCAAAATATTAGTTAATTCTACAAATAAGATCAGATACATTTGGGACACTATCCTGAGTGCAACTATCACGAAAGCTTACTAAACCGAAAAGCTACTATTCAAAATGTGAGCTATCATGACAAGTTCATACTACAGAGTATTTAAATTCTCAATGCAGAACCTTATGGTTCTGCGTGGGGATTCAGATACCCTACGGGGTATTTGAGTTCTCACGTGGAAACTGAAGGTTCAATGCAGAACCTGAGGGTTCTGCGTGGGAATTCAAATACCCTACGGGGTATTTGAGTTCTCACGTGGAACCTGAAGGTTCAATGCAGAACCTGAGGGTTCTGTTTGTTAATTCATAGTTCAATTATCAATTTAAATGTCCCAGATATAGGTTTCGGCCTATGGGGCCTCATCAGCTTAGTGTGCAACTAAGGACCTATGTCTAAGACATAGAATTTGAAACTCGTTGATTGAAATAAGTAATTAATCTCTAATTTTTTTCTGATTTTTAAGATTTTTTTTTGTTTTTTTTTTGTTTTTTATATTTTAAATGATTTATAAGATAGAAACGATTAATGAAATTAAAGCAAATATTTACAGATTGTGTGCAATTCCCCTCAAGAACTCTCGAGTGGAGATCTCACCATTTCTTCGATTAGTCAGAATTGTTGCTAATCGCGCCTGACGTTCTCTATCCTTTTTCTTAATAATCGGACGCATCTCTCCCATATTGATTCGCTCAACAATCCCTTCAACTCTTTTCTCTTCTTCTCTTATATACTGAATAATAGTGAACAAACCTAATCTGTTGCCATTCAGGAGATTATCCCAACGATTATGCCACGCCTCACAATGATTAGTTGTTCTCGGGAAGCCTAATTCGTTGTTGTCGTGGACAGACCATAGAATCGGATCAAACAGAGGCCGATTGTTGCGAATTCCAGAGACGTAATACTCAGAAAACCACATAGATACATTTCTAGCGATAGGAGGAATGCTTCTCAATACAACGTTCCTGAAAGAGTCAACGATTTCATCTGCGGGCAAATAAGCCAAGGCTGACAAATGACGTAAACCTAAACTAAATTCAGCATCTTCCCCGTATCGTGTGGCTAATCCTTCTGATTGAATTTTCCGGAAAATCGATTGAGACAAATGGAAATGACAGGCTTTCACTTGTGTTGTTGGAAAGACAATTGCGGCAGCATTCATTGCGGCTCTCTCAAAGTCAGTGACAATGAATTCTGGGCGTAAAACTGTACCTCTACTTTCAGCGATACGTTTTATCTCATTAAATAATGCCAAATAACATTCTTCTGATTTAGATGACATCAATGCATAAACCACAGGAAGTATTCGCGAATTCACTCCCCCAACTTCGCAATGAATACTATAGAGCTGACGAAAAACAGTAGGAACGGTCTTGAATGTGCCGTCCATCAGCCAATAATTAGAGCGATTCAAATAGGCGATAACTGATCGATTGATAAAAACTAAAATGCGGTAATCTTCGGTTTGAACATCTCTTATGAATCGGACACCATTGATAGTCCTCATATACTCGGGAGGGATGACAATGTTCTGCCAGTTTTCCGGTTCTGGAGGCATTGTCTCTCTCCGAACTCGTTTTATTGATTCGCCCAAAGCTCTATCTTTTGGCAAATGGGGTAACACTGCTATCGGGGTGTCTCGTGTTACGCTTTGAATGATTTGAGAAGGCTTTTCTCTCGTATTTCTTGCCTTCTCTTTTGCCAAATGTGTCAAATCACTGACTGTACGACGGAATGCATCAGGTGCATGAGAGTGGTCAGCAGTGCTCTGAACGTGATGAACGTCATTCTCGAATAACGTCGTTGCACGACCTTTACAATGACGCGAAGCCCTTTCTTCACAAATCCAATAGAATTTCTCTTCTCTTTGTTTGTCTTTGACATAAAGATATCCATCGATAGATAACTTTACTCTACCTTTACTCGTCCGTGTCATTTCAGCTATTCTCAACTGATCCATAATCGAAATGACAAAGCTAAACAAAACAGATTGAAAAATACGATGAATGAAACGACAAAGCTTAATGACAAAACGATAAAATTAAAACTAACGATTAAGGCTTAGCTAACGACAATGCTTAAACTAACGACAAAGCTAAACTAACGACAAAGCTAAAACTAACGACAAAGCTAAAAATAACGACAAAGCTAAACTAACGAGAAAGCTAAAAGAATTGACAAAAATGAAACCAACGACTAAACTAAGAGAAACGACAGCTAAAACTGAAGACAAAATTATAACTAAGGACAAAGTTAAAACAAATTACAAAACTGAAACTAACGGCTAAGCTAAAACAAACGACATAGCTAAACTAACGACAAAGCTAAAACAAATGACATAACTGAAACTAACGACTAAGCTAAAACTAACGACAAAGCTAAATTATACGATAAAGCAACTGATATGACAGCAACAATTACGAAATACTGATTTGAAGACAAAGCTAATAAAAAAAATGAACACAATTCAAAATCACTGTACTATACTGAACACAGCTAATCAAAACAAAAAATAGCTTAACATAAAAGCACAATAGAACATAAGTGAACACCACTGATCACAACTGAACACAACAGAATACATGTGAACAAAGCTGAATACAAATTTGCACGTTTGGCCCTCACTCCAACAACCTTCAAGTGTATTTTCGGTAAAGTGTGTTGTCGGTAGTGTGTGTCGGTAAAGTGTGTTGACGGTAAAGTGAGTTGTCGGTAAAGTGAGTTGTCGGTAAAGTGTGTTGTCGGTAAAGTGTGTTGTCGGTAAAGTGTGTTGTCGGTAAAGTGTGTCGTCGGTAAAGTGTGTTGTCGGTAAAGTGTGTTGTCGGTAAAATGTGTTGTCGGTAAAGTGTGTTGTCGGTAAAGTGTGTTGTCGGTAAAGTGTGTGTCGGTAAAGTGTGCCATATCCATTATACACTATTTTAATTCCTTTTGTTTTGAAAAATAATTGATCCATCACCATTTATATTTAATTTAATTAACTTAAAAGTTCAGTTTTTAAGTGATTACTAACTTTCGGCTATTTTTTGATTTTTGTTTATTATTCATTTAGTATGATTCAAAAAGTTGATTTAGTTTTAATTTCAATTAAATTTAGATTTGTTAATTTATGTGCAATGTGTTCACACGTCGTCTTGAGTGAAAGTTGTTTACGCGCAATGCATTTGTTTATGTTTAATAATTGAATGATCGATCAACAGATCTCCAGAATATAATAATATATAAGGACACGCAAACACATCTATACATCTAATACAAAAAAACTATTAATTTAATATCTACTTTATTAATAAATAATTAATAAATTAATAATTAAAGTAAAATAGATATACAATTAATATCAGATTTAGTGCATAATTGAATAATTTAGTTTTGAACATAGTTTTACTTCTTCTTAGCGCATTGTTTGGCTAAAGTTGATCAATGCGTTAACAGTTCAGCTTTGTTACTTTTTTGCTCATTAAGTGTAGTTTTCCTCTCGTATTGTTTTGTTACATTTATGTTTTTGTTTACAATACATCATTATTGGATACATCTTGATAAAATATTAAACTGCAGTGATACTGCTAAAATTTTACAAGCACTGAGGACATATGTTAAACATTATCAAATTTTTAAAACATATAAAATTTATTTTGAAAATTTTTAATCGTGAATATACTGATTGATAAAAAAAATTGAATTAAAATCTTTCAACCGATTTCAAGGATTATAATAATAATAATCGCAATTATGTCGAATTATGTCGATCTAAAAGATACTTCCGAAGAGATAAAACAGCTATTTGAATTTGAAATTCGAGATCTGGAAACTGAGCCATACACCGAAAGTTCATTTCACCTATCAGTTAAAAAAGATGTGGATGAAGTTTTCAGCGAACATGTTGGCCCCGGATATAAAAAGTTGGACGATTTAAGCCTGGCTATGGCAGGATGCCTCGCGCATATCATCAACCGAGACATATACAAATTCACCTACGTATATCTCGTCTGGACATTCCTTTACGACGATATGCTTGAGAAGAGAGATAAGGTTTTCATTGTAAAATGGATGAAAAAACTCGAAGCTCGTTATGCCGACGAAGATACATACTTAGATCACATATTCAACTATTTTGTCACTGGATGGAAAACGTATTTGCCCGAAGATATGATAGACAAAGCGGTTAAAGATATCATAGGATGTACTGCTCTCTTCGAATCAAAGGGAAGTGTCGATCAAATTATTTGTTCGATAGAAAAACAGAAACAAATTTTGAATTATGATCATTATTTTGAAATCAGACTTCTAGACATCGGATGTCTTGGGGGCATCACATGGATTGAAGTCAGTTTGGGTGAAAATTTAATAGATATCAGAAAGAATGAACCAGTCAATGAACTTCTCAAGCTATTCGATTATAACGTAGGCTTGGGCCTTGTGTTGGTAAATGACATTTATTCTTTCAAGAAAGAGATCAATCAGAATCGGTTCAAATATAATTACGTGTACATCAAAATGAAAAACGAAAGCTTAACTGTTCAGCAGTCGGTCGATGCGATTGTCGGGGAAATCAAAGAGTTTTTCCATTTAATGTATTTATACCGTGAAAAATTGAAAGAATTTAAAATACCTGCTCTTACAAAGTACGTGGAAGTTATGTTCAGAGTTGTACACAAAGCTCATTATTGGTCAACTGTATGTGAACGATATAACAAACTGGATTGATATGAATAAAAATTTTAGTAATAATTTATAAATGATTAAATCCGGAGATAAATTAAGTTGAATACAAATGATGTCACAATAAAATTGTAATTCATGAGTTGCACCAATCTTCAAATAAAATGGAACGTGTTTGATAAAGCTTTTTGAAATTGATTTCTTAAAATCAGATCTGGTCAATCTTTGGAAAAAATTGAATCTGTTTTTGGTTCAAAATACTTATAACAGGCCACCCAAGGATCTATTTGAGTTCGAGTTTCATGAATTTCTCTTATACAATTTATCACTTATTATTACATACTTTTTTGGCGACCGCATACACACAGGGGAAGGCTGCCACTCGTTGCCGTCTTGGTTAACCGCAGAGATTCCGAGTTCGGCCGTTAAGCGATCAGAGGTCGTCTTGAGTCTACGCAATATTGCAGAAATCAGTTTCAAATCAATCAACGTTAACAAACATCATTTATTGTCAATCATATCTCATTGCTCTTCCGTCTGATTACATTGTCTGAATGGAGAGACTAGGTTTAGAGCCGTGTATTGTTCGTTACAGTACTTAGCGCTTAGAATCGCAATTAATTTTTATAACAATTAGTTTTGATTATCAATTGAGTGCTGGTAAGGTAGCTTAGAGATAGTTCCATCATATTTAGTGTACCATTTTCGATTTTAATCATGAATATCTTAGTTAATAGAATTCAAGCTTAGTTATAACAACAGTAAAATAGAGAAGAGTTGGGCCATTCATGAAAAAGTTGGGCTTATGAGAAGATATGCTATACTCAACTGAGGTGATGTCAAATTCGCAAACACCGAAGGCCTTCGCTCTGGTGAAGACGAGGTCATTTGGACGAGACGAACTGTAACGATGGTTGTGATAGATGGAAGAAGCGGCGTAGTTCTGGTGACACTTTTTGCGTCGTCGCTGCCACTAGTGAGTAGAGAGATGGGGATGGAAGTGGTAGTCGGCATCATGGTTGTGAGGATTGAGGCCATAGCACTGAGATCGATGACCTCGGTTCGGTAGAGGTCCGTTTAACAGCTCAATGCAGTGGTTAGACCCAATCTTCGGCCATCGCTCGGATATATTCATAGGAGCTTGTGGAATCTTTGAAGATCAAGCCTGTTTGTTGGCTAGATTCTGCATCAAACTCGCTCGTTCCCTGTGACTGTGCGGTGCACTGTTCTGTAGAATTTAGTACAGCGAATGACTGTGTTGTGTCACTGTTGAAGTGTTCTAGTAAAAAAATCTTTGCCCACAACGACTGCACGGCGGGGTGCAATCGCCACAGCCAGAAGGCAGGGGAAAGTTACACTCATTTAGGCCGAAGATTTAGCTAGTATGAGCCCGTGTTCACGTGGGCGCAAGCGCCTTATCATACTCTTACGTTAGTGTATTGAAACTTCGTCGCTCAGCCAATTTTCAGCCTTTTATAAGTGTTCTAGTCGTTTGGCGTTACGACGTCTGTTTCGTTTTTTTCACTGATGGCTGCGCCATAGTATCAGTATTCTGGTCTTCGACCATGAAGAGAGAGTGAACGGCACATAACGGTACGTCGGATGTTGGATTCGTTACTTCGTTAAGCGGTTCGGAAACATCGGCGACTTTGGCGTGCGAAGCTTGTGGGAGCGGATAATAAAGTGCGACGTGTGTGGAGTTGGCTGAATCGGGAGCCGGCGCGGGGGTACGATTAGCTTTCATATTAGGGACTGGAGAGAGGGAGCCATCGAGAGACTCGATGTTTGCTTGTTATTCCGCAGTTTTTACTACAACGCTAAAGTCATAGAGAGTTGACAGACGAAGTAAGATTCCTATCGAATTTCGGTACGACGAGTACGGTCAGTTGTCGAACTTCTCGCTCAATGATGACGGCAACAGATGCTGTAGCGCAACAGTTCGTGACCACCGGTCAGGCGTATAGAGCGGCGCTGACGGTTATCAATTCCGAGACTGAGGTACGTAGCTTAATCTGAAGACATTAAGTTGGAAGTTGAGGCTGTATCGATGACGGCTGCTGTTAGGTCGCGGTTGATGTATTCACGCATGAGGATGAACTTCGTTGGGTTCCGTCCTTCAGTGGTATACGTGTAGTTGGACTCTTTGGGTTCCTCACTGTCTTTTGGTCGGTAAAGGCATTCGCGTTGCCAGTGATAGGACGTCTTGCCTATTGCACGGCGACGGTGCGTCGGTATCGTTGTTGAACGGCGGACGAAGCTTCTGCCGACCTGTGTTGCGAGTCACGACCAGCGGCCTTACAGCTGCGACAGAGGGGTAATTTGTGATCAGGCCGTTTGAAACTGTTTTGTTGACCGTGGATGTCGGACTGACGACACTTGTCAATTGAGTACTGGTAAGGTAGCTTAGAGATAAGTCTATTATGTTTAGTGTACATTATTCGATTTTAATCATAAATATCTTAGTTAATTGAGATTTAGCTTAGTTATAACCACAGTTATATAGCGATGAGTTGGGCAAATTTAGAAAAGTTGGACTTATGAGAAAATATGCGTTAAACTCAACTGACCTGACGTCACACTTTTATGATGAATCAGGTATGTATAAGCAGACTTGATTGGCGATACTTTATTGCTTATGATTCAGATTAGCCTGGCACTGTATATATTATTTGAAACGTAAAAAGCATCCGAATTTGATGGTATAGTGTTTGGTTTTGACAGCAAATCTATCTGAAAGACATTTTGCGGAAACTGTTTTGCAATTCGATTGCAAAATCATTGAGCAATTATTTTATTTACAGAAATGTGTGAATTAAGTAGAAATAACTGAATTGAAAAAATAATTTTAATGAATTTATTGAAAAATTATTTCTTTTCGATATGAAATCTTTTACTATAATAGATTAGAAGATATTGTCGACAAGACCTTGAGTGCATTATTGGAGTCTTTTTGGTACTTTCTGCACCTTTTCTCGTATAGCTTTTTTAAGTCTAGCGATAGTTTACTTTACATTTATTTTACTGCTTCTTGAGATATTTTCAGAAGAAGTAGTCCATCGGTGCCTCGTCGAGAGAGTGGTAACCACTCTTGAGGAAGAATGAAATGAAATGAAATGAAATTTATTGTTATTTATACACGGAGTTCCATCAGCTAATAGAATGATATTTGTTCTCACTCTCACTTCATTCGGTGTATTCTGATCAAATTCTAAGAACAAATAACTAAATGGTTTGTTTTTTGTAGCATCATTGAAATTATTTAAAATAATATCACTATTAGCGCGATCTATTTGAGCACTAAATGTTTTTATTTTTAGAGTTTCACGTGGATTTGACATCGAAACAATATATTGAAACGTTTTTTTTGCGGGTTATAGGCAGCGGCAGGCGGATCAGCGCTCATAGGCTGATGTGGTCCGGTTGGTGGCACAGCGTGCAATAAGCGTACAGGACAGCGGGCTCATAAATATAGGACTTTAGCTATAGAAGGCTCCTTTTAGGCAAGCGGTAACTGACCAGACTTAACGTCTGGTAAGGCTTTGAGCCGATATAATATAAGCGCTAACGAGCGGGTGGCGGCCGCCGTCGCACACGACAGCCGGACGTGAAGCAATAGCCGGACTGCTGCAGGGAATTACTAGGGACGGGGCGACTGCCGGACCTAGTGTCCTAATGACTGGCTACGGGGAAGTGGGTAGCAGATCTATTGAAACAATCATTAGTGGGGCGGCTGAATAGCAGGACCTAAATAGAGCACGCATTCTCTGTTGCGGTCCGGTCGGATATAATTAAGGGTTAGCAATTAAATAATATTGTCGGGACTTGTGTGGAGGGGTATTGGGACTGAGCCCGCATTCGTAGAACGCTGTCGGGTTTAATTATTATTTATAAAAGTAGACAAACATTTACCTTAAAATTAAAAGCTTTCTTGAGGAGTTAAACCAAAACCAATATAGGAGAGGATTACATAAAATAATAAAACTTATAATAATAAAAACACTTGAACAAAGAATATGTTGAACGGAGTGGTGTGTGGAGAGGGTCCAGTCGAAGTCGAGGCCTGAACCAGAATGAATGGCAAATCGTCGACTGTTTGCTCTCGAGTCTGAGCGCGTATAACAGCGCTTGTGTTGAGTTACACCCATAAGGTTGGGCTTCTCGCTATGGTTGATAGAGTTCATTCGTGTAGACGTGTCTAGCTTCTATTGGATAAACTGATGTGTTGTCCAAATCCTTTGTTTGGCTGACCTTGAGAGTAAGCACTATCTGTTCACGTTTTCTTAATCTTTGTTCTGTACTATAGGTTCAGTTTTGTGGATAATGTCGCTGTACTCTAGCTGTGGAGTGTGTGGATGCGGCGACGGGTAAAGTGGTCGACATGGATTGGGTTATGGTTTGGTGAACTCAAAGTCAGGTAGTGCCTAAATATTCGTGACATTTGCCCTCTACATTTAAAACTTGAATTTATAAATATATATTTCGTGAACAATATCAAATATTAATAGTATGCATTAATTAAACAATAATAAAAAAATTATATATTCCTAAACCCATGCAGAGAAAAAAATACAGAATATAAGTTAAATAAGTAAAGAACAATATCATATGTCTATTCTGTGGCATCCGCTTCGTCAGTCTCGTCTTCTATGTCTTCTTCCTGAGTTTCAACATCCTCCTGCTCTAATGATGTAGATGACTGATCGTTCGGAGTATAGTTAGTATCGGTCTGCTCTTTCACGACAGCAGAAAGATCGTCAGATAAGGTTTGTAACTGCTTCTCATCTACAACCCATATATCGCTGTCATCAACATTCAGATCGTCTTCATGGTACTCCTTTATGCGATCTACATGAGCTCGCGTTCTTTTACCAGTTCTGATGTCTTCCATAATGTATGTCACAGGAGTTAACTTTTGTACAATCTCATAGGGCCCATGGAAATTGTTCAGAAGTTTCTCTGAGAGACCAATTTTTCGGGCCTTTGTATAGACCAATACTTTCTGTCCAATATTAAACTTAACTTTCCTATGTTTCTTATCATAGGACAATTTCTGTTTTCTTCTTGCATCGAGTATACTCTGGCGCACTAGAGCTCGAGCTTCTTGAAATCTAGTATCAATCTCTTCCGATGCATCGAAGGTTGTGGGCAATTTCATAGCCACATCAATGGGTAAACGGGCATCTCTTCCGTATATCATATAAAAGGGCGACATCTTTGTCGTATCATGTCTTGCGGTATTGTATGCGAATACCAAAAACGGTAAAAATATATTCCAATCTCTTTGATTGCTTCGGCAATACAATGCTAACATATCTGTTAATGTTTTGCACTGCCGTTCCGCCAGTCCATTTGTCTCTGGGTGATAACCAGAAGTGCGGACGTGTTTTACGTAAAATGCGTTAAAGACTTCTTCTGTAAAATTAGAGCAAAAGTTTTGTGCTCGGTCTGTAATAAGTTTTTTGATTGCTCCATGTCTTAGTACACCGCAATGAATAAAGAAGTCCACGACTTCATCTGAAGTTAGCTCTTTAATAGCTTCCGCTTCAACGAATTTTGTGAAGTGATCCACAAGAATGATCACGTATCGATAGTTTCCTTTTGTCTTTGTTAGTGGACCCAATATGTCCATGCCAACTACACTGAACGGCTCATCAGCCACGATGTTTTGTAAATCACCTTTTGGTAGACCATAATCCCGTTTACGTGATTGGCAATCCTGACAACTTCTTACATATTTGCGCACATATTTTTCAATTCTTGGGAAATAAAACCGTTCCTTTACTTTATAAAGTGTCTTGATAAATCCCAAATGTCCTGCTGTCTGGTCGTTATGTAATGAGTACAGCACGTCTTTCCTTAAAGACATCGGTAGACAAACTAGTTGTCTTTCAATTCCTTTCGAATCGTAAACTTTTCGGAAAAGTATTTCATCTTTAATTTCGTAAACTTCATTCGTTTTGAGTTTCTTTTCTTCCATTCTTTTAAACATATATCTGCACCAGCTGTCCTTTTGCTGTTCATCTTTAAGATTTAATGCTTCGGTGTTAAACATCATTATTTCATCGCAATTGTCCGCTGTTTCCTTCAATGGGTATCTTGAAAGCGGATCGACATTTGTGTGGGCTTTTCCGTTCTTATAGACTATTTTAAAATTATACTCTTGTAATCTCAATGCCCATCGCACCAACTTTCCCGATGGATCTTTGACCTTCATTAACCAGCAGAGTGCACAGTGGTCGACTTTAATTATGAATTCTTCATTTAGTAGATAATGCCTGAATTTGGCTACGGCCCATACCACTCCAAGGCATTCTTTTTCGGTTACCGAATAATTTTCTTGATGTTTATTTAAGGTACAACTCGCGTATTGGAGGGTACGTTCGATGTCGTCTTGGATTTGTACCAATATTGCTCCAATACCGTAGCCACTTGCGTCTGTGTATAGTATGAGTGAATTCGGACTATTCTGCCTGAAATGGGCCAAAATGGGCGGATCCATTAAAATTCGTTTAATTTTGTTGAAGGCGTCTTCCGCTTCTTTACCGAAGTTCCATTTTTGTTCAGTCCGTAAAAGCATTGTCAAAGGCTTTGCTATTATAGCGAAACCTTGTACGTATTTTCGGTAGTAATTGGCCATGCCAATGAATGAGCGGACATCCTTTAATTTGATAGGTATCGGGAATTCGTTAATCGCCTTTGTCCTGTCCGGATCCGGCTTGATTCCAGTTCTTGTTATGATGAATCCTAAGAACTTCAATTCTGAACAGAGTAGTTTGCATTTCTCTGGGTGTAACATAAGATCGTGATCTTCTAGTCTTTTGAAAACTTCTCTCAAATGAGTCAGGTGTTCATCGACTGATTTTGAATATACAATTACATCGTCGATGTACACGGAAACATAGTTGTGAAGAATTCCTTTGAAGACTTCTTGCACATATCTTTGAAAAGTTGTCGGAGCATTTATAAGTCCGAACGGCATTACTTCGAAAGAGTAGACATTGTTGTTGGCAATGAATGCCGTTTTCTCTATGTCTTCCGGTGCCATTCGGATCTGAAAATATCCCTGCTTCAGGTCGAATGATGATAGGAAAGGACATCCTTCTAAGTTATCAAGTAAATCTTCAATTAACGGAAGGGGAAAGCGGTCTGGTTTAGTGACCGCGTTTAATTTCCTGTAATCCAAACAAAATCTGTACTTCTCCTTTTGCTTGACCAAAACTATTGGGTTTGTCCAAGCAGAAGAGCATTCTTTGATTATTCCCGCCTCTAACATTTCGTTTACTTGTTTAGTGATCTCTAGTTTTTCTTTGTAGCCGTAACGATAACTTCTTTGTTTTATCGGCTTGCTGTCTCCTGTGTCAATATGATGTTGTATTCCTTTCGCTCCTTTAAGATCAGATGAGTTGAATGCAAAAAGGTGTTTGAACTCCTTTAGTAAATCCAATATTTGTATTCTTTCTGCATAATCAGCTGCCTCGATGTAGAAATCAAATGTCTCGAACTTGTCTTCCGAAGACATGTAGTAGGCTTCAATGGCGTTTTCTTCGCTCGAACCGTTGAGCTGAATTACACGTGGAATCCATGATTTGACGTTAGTTGAATTGAGTAATTGGATTTTAGTGGTGTTCGCATCGATCATTGGATTATTTATTAAAATTCCGAACAATTGTCTAATTTCCTTGTTCGGTATAAAAAGAAATTCCTCTTTAGGTTCAGGAATAATTTGGACTTCAACGTATTTCAGTTGATTGGGTTTCAAATCTGCACAATCTTTTATGTCTAAGTAAAAGCTGTCGTTTAAGTTTTCTTCCGTTTCACTAGATTGTACATTGATTTCGAGACCGGCGCTTGAATAGAAATCCATGCCCAATATGGCAATTTCATTCAAGTTTTCAATTATGTAGAAAGTTTGTTGGATATTCTGGTCATTGAACTCAACCATTGCCTCCACTTTTTGATTTAAGAAAACCGTCGTTCCGTTAACCAGCCTTATGAAAATTCCGGCGTCTATGATTGTTAAATTCAAAGTTGAGGCTAAGCGAGGTGTAATGACCGAAATACCCGAACCAGAGTCAAATAGAATTTTGAGAAATCGGTTGTTGATAATTACGTTAAAATAGATGCGACTGATTGATGGCTGAGATAAGAAGAAATCGACGATCTTATGGCCATCTTTAATGATCGTCGGCTCTAGTTTCCCTGATTCACTTTTGTCTTCTCCGGGCAGCTGTGAGAGATATGCCCGGGTTTGCGGCAAATAAAGCAAATTGGTTGTCCTTCAGGTGTTCTCGAATAGCGATTGTTCGGCGGGCCAGCGCTTCTCTGGGAATTCGAAGAATTATTAGCACCTCTTGTGTTTGGGCTTTGGAAGCGGCTGTTTCCTCGATTTGTTCCAACAGGTGCGTTCGAACCAACGTTACGTTCGTTTATAGTTTTGTTAATCACAGCAACTCTTCCCCTGTTCCAAGTGACTCCTGTCCTCGGATTATAACCATCGTATCTGCTGACAACGTCGTCATCGAATCCATAACCTCCTACCGCATTCACTAATGCCAAATCTTGAGCGTTAGGGTCAAAGTCCCGGTTGTAGCGGCCACGGTTAAAATCACCACGGCTGTTATAATTATTGCGGTTATTGTTATATCCTCCGCGATTGTAGCCACCACGGTTAACGAAGTTGAAACCATCCCGATTGAAATCATTAATGTTGTTTCGATAGCGATCTCTTCTATTGAAGTTATTCCTCCGGTTGTCCCCATTGTCGTAATCAGAGTTACTGTTGAAACTTACTCGTCTGTCGTTTCGCTCATAGTTTCTCCCATAATTACGTGGGATAGGACTATTCTGTCGGGGGTATACAGTTCTTCCTTCTGCATAGCTTTGGCTATCTTGATTCTCAGTCTTCGCCGACATAGAGCTTTTACGACTCGGACTTCGATCCTCAGATCTTACTGGCTTACGGCTCATCTCTTTCTGAATTCTGGTAGAATTCTCGATCTGATACATATAATTGATCATTTTGAACAGGTCGTCCATAGACTTTGGCTCGTTAATTTCACTGTGTTTTAACACCTCTTTCTGCAGATCTGGCTCTAGACCAAAGATTAGGTTATTCTTTTTCGCCTCGAACGTCATATTCGGATCAACTCTTCTCATCAGCTCGACTTTATCATTCCAATACTTGTAGAAGTTTTCCCCCATTTCAAAGTTTCTTCCTATCATAAGCTTCTGTGTTAGCTGTTTTGACAATTGATGAGTGAATCTCTCGCAAATACGTCGTTTGAGCTCTTCATAGCTCATATCTTTGTCTTCATTTCTCAAATCAATGCAGTATCGCTTTGGCTCGCCGGCCAAATTGAACATCAACTGTTTTCTCATCGTGAGTTCTGTCCAATTATTCGCTTCTGCCATACACTCATAATGTATGAACCATTCGTCAACCAGCTCACTTTCATCGTTACCATCAAACATAGAAATACGTACAGTCACTTTACTTGGCTTTGCATTGCTTTGATTCTTCTGATCTTCATCCCCGGCGTTTGGGATCGAAGGCAAAGGTCTAGCATTCATAGCATTAGGGACGTCTTCCACATATCTACCAGACGGAATATCTGAATTTCTATCGATTATACTCCTGCCGTCACTATGATCGTCACGCATAGGGTTTCGATAGATTGGCGCTGATGGATCTACATGACCAAGATCAGACGAAGACATCGTTCTTCTTAGTTCTTTTGACATCTTATTTGGTTTCAATAATTGAATTAACTTTATCATAAAATTCACTTTCGAAATGCGACTTTACTTCTAAACACTTGTTCAGACAATGAACAACTTAGAGATAAAGAGTTAGTCCTTCTCTTGCTGGAACCCAGACGTCCTTCGACGTCTAGACATAGTCCTCGATTTAGGTTTTGAAACTGGTTTCAAATGGCATAATTATCCTGTTTGATTTAAAATTTTCTTTATGGCATGACCTCTAGAAGTTATTGAAATTTAAACAATAGAATACGCTTATACATTTATTATATAGGTTCAGAAACATTGGATCACAGACAAATTAAAAAATTAATATCATAAGAACATTAATACAAATATATAGATAGAATTTCCTTATAATTATTTCTAATAAGCTAACGTATATAAAATAAATCTTTTTTTTTTTAACTTCATTTTTATTAACTATTTTAAATTTTTTTTTGTGTATTTTATTATTTTTATTTATTTTATTATTTTTTTTTATTTTTTTTTATTTTTTTAT
>JAQIWA010001889.1:0-15666 GCA_034693305.1 Eueremaeus valkanovi
ACTAGATATCTATGCAATTATCGATTTATCAAAAGTTTATTGACATTAAAGTTTCAAAAAAAAGTTAATTATGTTTACTATGACTTATGATCTGAGAATTAAAATTTAATCTTCACTGTCTAAAGGTTGCAAAACTCTACTTTATATGAATATAATTGATTACATTATTCAAATATTTTCTGCTCTCAACTGAATAATAAGTTTTATCTAAATTATAATCAAAATTAAAGGAAATGAGTCCTAAAATAATAGCTCTCATGAATCGGAAATATAATTGAATTCAGTGCTGATATTGGTTTCTGAACAAACATTTGGCAAATATATTGAAGTTTAGGCAAACATACCGTAAGTGATGGACCAATAAAATAGGATTTGAGCCAAATATATAGTAGAATAAGAATATGCAGACAAAGATGTTTTGCACAATCGATCCATCCATACAAGAGCGCTAAGAGCTCTGCTCCATGTGCTTCATGTGATACCTGTAGGGATGCTTCGGATCAATTCAGATGCAAACACAAAAGTATCTCTGCTACAATGATGTCGGAGCAATTTTCTTAAGCGCAAACACATCGTACGTACGCTCTCAGCAAAAGCTTATTATTTTCTTTTTCATCACTTCATCCGATATATTCTCATTACTATCTGATCTGGTTCTACATCGCATGAACAGATAGAGCGAGAACAGTAGTGCCAGCACTCCATTAGACAGAATAGCGTTGACTATCTGTGAATTTTTTTTAAAAACATTATAATACTGTTCCCTCGTTTGACACAACAGACAAACACATTCTGTAGAGTAAGACAGAGTGAGAGACGAACGGCTCGAACGCGAAAAATACTGTTTACGCGTTTGGCATGTTTTGGGAGCGCAGACTGTTAGGCAGTACAGACTGTGCTGGTCTTGTGTTGTGTGACACTCACTTATTACCTCTATTGCAACCACACCTGTCGTTATTCAGTCGGATCGATAATCACGACGAGTACGGCATCGAATAGGAGAGCATTCAATGCATACAAAGCACCGATACGTTCAAAACGCGACCTAATATTACAGTATTTGGATTCACACTCTCGACTCGATCTCTCTGTTCTCTCACTCTATTCCTCCCTTTCATCAGTTGAGCTCAACTGGCAATGAATAGACTGTAGTCTGCATTATGTAAGCAAAAGGGCAGCAATTTTTCATTCATTCCCAATATTCCGAAACAGATATAAACAAATAGAAGAAAACCTTTTCTTACGATAATATTCCTTATTTTCATAACTGTTTTCCTACTATTTTGTATATAAATATTGCATATATCTAGACATTAAGCCAGAGTTCATATGCAAGCCTGGAGTTCATGTGTTTATCCCAAGTCTACTACATATAAGAAATCTCCTTTCAATCTGACTGTTATACTGTTGTAGAGATCATAATGTGATTCGCTATTGATTTTTGATGAAAGTCGAGCACAGTTTTGGCTAAAGCACTAAACTATTGCCTCTTTTATATAACTTTACTTCTATTCAAATAACTGACTGAACCTATTGTTTTGCAATTTATTTATTCATATGATATTCAAATTGTGTCAGGTCTTAAGCTGATGTGAAAGACCTTCCTTCGTGATTTTTAACATAATTTTGATAATTTTCTTATATCTTTTGATGCAATTATATTACCTGTAGTTTTGAATCAAATAATCATTTGATAAAAAGTTCATTTTATTTGTTAAAAAATCTAATTATTTGAATCAAAACTAATATGATTTCAGGAAATATTAGATGTTATCAGAGATAAGATATATTCAAATTTAATTGCAATATCAGAGCAATTAAAAAGGCTGTCATAGTTTTCAAACTGAAAATCTCAGAGTTAAAATTTTACCTGGCAAGTTTTGAATCGTTTACTACAGGAAAACTACAGGAGGTACAAAATTGAATCTGGTCTTATTAGAAAGAGGAATAGTGGGGGGTTTGATAAAAATTATATATGAAGAATATCCTTGAACAATTCAAAGCGCTAGATTCGAAAAACCTGAAATATTGACTTTTCTATTTAAATCTTAAACTACGCAAAAACCAAATGAGGCAAAAAATTGAATCTGGTCTTATTTAAAAGAGGTATAGTTGGGGTCAGATAAAAAGCTTATCCGAAGAATTTCCTTGCACAAATTTTGCCAAAAGGGGTAAAAGGAATCACTTTTTTGTCCCAAAAGTGCCCCATTTTCGAGTTTATGCCTTTATTTCATCTAAAAACAGAGGGGGTCAGCCTCAGCCAAAATCACAAGGGGGGAGTATACCACCCATACCCCCCATTCCCTATCACTGAGTCATTACAATAAATAATTTGACAAAAAATGAATTAATTTTTATTGATTATTGAGAACACAATACAAATGACTATTAATTGTCATCTCATTTGATAATTAAGAAATAAATTATTTTGAATTTTTAGGAATTCATATAATTGATCATGCTTAAATTAAAGCAATGTAACTCTCCCATTGATTTTCTTTTGATTAAATTAATGTATCAGTTATACCAATATAGAAAATAACGTGATCAAGCTTATTGGCACTTTATACTGATTGAATTTAAGCAGGGTATATTTATTTTATACTAATAGATGCATTTTGAAAACTTTCTAACATTAATATATTAGCATGATCCTAATTGGTTTTATAGTGAACACCAGTTGTTTTGAAATTTTACCAAGTTTCCAAGTTTCGCACAATGTTGCAGGTTAAATTATTATTTTATTAGTCATAATTGTATTATTATTAGAACTATTGTTTTGTGTCAAGTTAACTCAAATTCAAACTGACCCTGAACATATCTGTGTGCCCAATGCTTGTTAAACGCATAATCATTTGCAGAATTTACACAGAATAAAAATGAGCTGAGCAAACACAGGCTGTAATTTAAATTCAATTAGCCAGTGTAATTTGATGTCAAATCTTCAGAATAAATATTGGGCTATATGTGGTTTCAAAATTTATTTTGTCCAGACAATGTTGTATGTTCAATTATTTTTTTTTATAAATTTACTTGATACTATTTGTTTTTATGAATCACGAATATTTAGCTAATTCAAGTAACCAGAATAATTAATATCAGTATTATGAATTACCCAGTGGAAACTATTATGTTTATATTACACAATACATAACATAACAATTTATAACATAATTTCTTTCGGCGGACACTGCCGAGCTTCTAAATGTACAGGCAGTGTTTTTACCATGCTGTGTTAGTGGAGGCAATGCTGCGCGTCTGAGTCTTTACCGGACAGGTGAGGGGCCAATTGCAACCAACACATCGTGGCCCACCAGGTCAGGGCTCAATCTTAGTCGTGCACTCTAACCTGTGAGCTATTGAGGGATAGTTAAAGTATGCTGGTTATATTTAAATTTTGGGCGTATTTTCTTTAATACAAAACAATTGTTTTCTATTATTTAAGATAAAATTATTCGGAACAATAAAATAAGTACAAGTTCATTTTTATATGTTTAGGTGAAAGCATTGTTTTATTAAACATAATATACGCCCAAAACAAGTAGACTGTAATCTAACGCATAAACTGAATTCGTTTTATGTTTTTATAGAAATTTATTTCTTATAAATATTTTCAATAATTTATTTCATTTGTATAAATAACAAATTGTGCAAGGGTGATATTTTGCAATATTGTGCAAGGGTAACATTTTGAAATACACTGCTTCTGTTAAATTAAGTTTAGATAAATCCTTACAATTCACAATTATCAGGATATTATTTTCAATTTAAGCCTTGGCTATAATTGAGCACAATGGTACTGGAACAAGAACTGAAAATCAATATTGACGTGGATCAATTAAGAAAAAATGTTATTTTAAACCCGGATAATTATATTGGAATTGTGGGCAGATATTACCAAATTCAGGCTCGATTTGCACACACGGACTCGGATGGAAACTTCAAAATTGTGGCAGTTCATATTATTCCCAAAGATGTACAGGATCAAATTAAAGCCAAACTTACAACTATAGCGGACCTTCAGCTAAAGCATAAGCTGAAACATATAGCCTACGATGAATTAAGTATGGCCTTGACATATGATCTGCAATCGAACAGAATTACAAGCGACAACTTTGTCCGGGAACAGATCAATTTGTTGCTGGATGGAAAAATAAAAGATGCACTGCTTATGAGTGTTAAGGACTTTAGAGATGTGAATATAAAAATTGGTAATTAATATATTGTTCTATTTAAAAGTAAATAGGTTAATATTTGAGCTAGTACAGTTATATTTTAAACTTTATAATTCATATTCTGGGAGGGGGTGCTAGTTTCTGAAAAAATAAGTTTGTAAAACTAACAAGATCATACATTTACTAAAATATAATTGCTCTAGCTAATGTTTTGGTAACTATGAAATTAATATATTTATAAATAATTTCAAGTTGATCAAGGTATTAGACACGTTTTTGGCACCTTCCTGGCACAAAATTTGATTAGTAGAGAAGACCATGATGCTTTATTGAAGGAAATGGGAATGGTCATTGATGACATAAGTAGGCATTACAAGATTTACCGGCGCTTTCCTAATTATCAAGCAGAATCGCTGGATGATGTGGGGTATGTGCAGCATGAACTATTATTACTGATGGATATGGAAGGTTACAGAACGGCTATAATGTTGGAGGGTGAAAATATTGAAAAAGGTACAGGGACTAAATCTGAAGATCCACTTGAATTAAAGGAAGAACACTTTGAACCCGATTTGATTAAACACGAAAAGGATGAGCCGGATCAAAATGAATCTGAAACTAATGAACCAGATCACAATGAACCTAGTATAAATGAAGTGAAACATACTGAAGAACTAGCTGTTCAGGAACACAACAAGATTAAAACTGAACTCAAGGACCACGAACAGAATAAAACAGAAATGAATGATCTGGCTACAAGTATGAAAAGTAAAGTTCAGAAAATGATAATGAATTTTAATAAACTGGCTCTTAATAAATAAAGTAATCCATGTCATTATCAAAAAATACTTATAAATTTTGAACAAAAAATATTTATAAAAATATGAATAAATTCTCAATTTATGTATTAGTATTTTGATCTGGCTTCATTTCTATGAATGTTAAGCAAAAAAAATTTGTGTTCGATTGTCCAGGTAATTTATTAAAGTTTTGTAAATAAACATATTATTAGTATACAGGTATATTGGAACAGGGTAGAAAAGACACTTTGTATTTTGCGTATGAGCCGAGATATTTACTCATTCCGGGTTTAAGATTGCATCATCATGTTTAGTCACCTTGTACAGTTTAACTAGAAAGGTGAAATGTTTCAATCTTACAACACATAGCATAACCTTGCACCAACCATCTTTCGGGGATCACTATCTCCGCCTCTGGAATCACTGGAAAAGGTAGTGTTTTTACCTTGGGGGTGTCTGTTGAGGCAATGCTACGCATCTGAGACTATAGGACAGCCAACGGGCCCACCGCAAGGGTCCGAGTCAAGGGCTCGAACTCCAGCTATACTCAAATTGATGATCAAATAAAAATATTTTAACCAAATGTTGGCCTATTATTCGTTTATGTTATTATCAGAGTCGGTAAAACTTCTCCACTTAGCCCTATATACAGTAGCTGACTGGCGTTAACCAGCTGAAAGTTAACCTGATAAGTTATAAGTTATCAAACCTGATAAGCTATCAGGTTAACTTTAGAACACATTTCAGCACTGTTTGAACTTGGAACTTTCCATACAAACCGCATACTTGACCTCTAGCTTTTGAGTTAGTGTTGTGTTTACATGAGTTCAAACTTTGTCAACACATATAAGTCCCCTTTTTTGCTTATATTGATGCCAGTCAGCTATATAGGGCTAGGTTGAGCCGTTTTACAGGCTCTGGTTATTATTCAACTTCAAAAACACATCAAATTCATTGTAATTTTTATGAATGATATAATCAGGCGATCACTTGATTTTGATTGGTAATTTAGTAACAAAATGACATGGCTTATCTTAAGATAACTGTGTGCATTATGCCCTGTACCGAAGTTGGAGGTAAAACAAAGAACATTGTTTTTGAAAGATGATAATCAGTTCAATTGTTTTTCCAACATTGGAAATAGTATAAAAACTGAGCCGACAACAAATTATATAATAAAAATAAGCTTCGATTTCAAATTAATATCAAGCCTGTTACTTTTTATAATAAACTCTACAGTTTAATATTTAATAAGAATGAATCAAACTACAATGGTCATATTTGTTTGCTTTGTTGCCTGCCTTCTCCATGCATCCCGTGCCGAGGTATGCTATTTGCTTGATAATTGAATTGACACTGTGTAACCCAACTAGTCTTCCAAGAGTAAAAATTCTTTAAACCGGTTAACTTTTTTTTGGTAAAATTTATTTAAACATTTAAATAGTTTTTTTTCATAAACAAGGACACGACTGGAGATTTGATTGGAGAATATAACTGGAAGGTCGCATGTATCCTGGATAAATTAGACGCGAAGAATATGTTCGTTGCTCTTTACGCTACAAAGGTTTTCGGAGGCTATTCATCGTTTGCTGGCGCAGGTCAGGCTACGGTCAAAAAATATACAGATGCTATTTGTAAAGGTTTTCAATAGATTCGAATATGCTTTATAGTTAAGAACTAAATTGATACTGGCTAAAATGATAAGAATTTTGAAATTGTATTTGAAATTAATTTTTAAATAAAAATAAACGGGTTATAAGAATTATAATTTCAAGCAAAACTTTTGATGACCCGGACAAGTTATTTTATATTAAAGATTCAATAAAATGGTAATTAATTGTATGTGGTAGTACCAAACAAACAACCAACCGACCTTGTTCATCCCTAACGTGATGCTTAATTGAAATAAAAAAATCAAAAATACGTAAAAATTTCTAATGTTATAAAAATAGATAAATTAATTCAATAATATTTTTATTCGAAGCTCAAATAAACCATAAGGAGCTAGGGTAATTAAAAATTACTAATTATACAGTACATGGAACGATTCTATTACAATGGTAACTTTAGTTGGAATAATTCAAGGGATAATTTATTAATTAATTTGACATTAATTGAAATAATATTAGCATGAGTAATTAGTAAGTGCAGATTAATGTTAGCTGGACACATAATTCTCGAACAAGAACATTTCGAGATTACTATTCCTGAAGCAAACAATAAATGAACTAGTTTAAACTGGAATTTATTTCAAACTATAATATTCTGTTCAACTGCATTACAGAATATTCATACAGTGATTCATATGAGTCGTAAAAGAGATAAATATGTTCTCAGTTTTATTAATAAGTTTTATGACTTGATTGACAGTACAGTATAACAAGAGATTCAAATAATAAATATTCGAATAAATATACAGATTCAATTTGTAATGGTATTCTTGGTCAATAGATTGTATACATAGTAGAGATTCAAATTGATACTGGATCAGAATGCTATTCATTCGAAATTGTATTTGAAATTAAGTTTTCTATAAAAATAATTATTTAAGAATTAATTAACCTAGCACTATTGATAATTTCTTACATAATGTTTTGCTAGTTAAAATTGTCAAGATTATTAGTTAAAATTAAGCATGAAAGTTTTTACCGTTTACCTATTTTTCTTCAGTCATACGAACAATACATATGAATATAAAACAACACATTTTTTTAAAGTCAGTCAGAAGTGTAATACCAAAAGCCTACCAGTGCTACATGAACATAACAAACTGGTTTGATTTTTTTTCTTGATGTTATGACAACTTGTCAACGTCACAGAAATATAAAATATTAACCAGGCAGACATTTGTGAATAAATAATTATTGAGTTAAACAGTTTTTAAAGCAAATCGCTCTTAATTTGGCTTAAATTGAACGCCCGATCAATTGTGTCAATATTTTCAGTGACCAGACGGGTCAGTTTCGGCTCAATTTTCAACAATTATATCATAATATTTTGCATCGAATTTATTCACTGTTTTTGTGTTCAGTTCAATACATATGCGATATATTCTGACATTTTATTTGTTATGAATTTTAATTTTTTCTGCGTTTTATTGTGATATAACAAAACCGTTTGTGTCTATAATATATACCAGGTACAGATGAACTATAGTCTAGCAAATTAGACAGAATAATTTTACAAACAAGTCTTGCACAATCATTTTCGTAACACTTACAGTTTACAAGTTTGTATTTCTCGCTTTAATACAATACAGTATTAATCAAAACATCAGTCATTCGATATATCCTTAGAAACTCAAAATCCGTGCATGTACAGTACGGATCGTATAGACATTTTTGATAGTGAGCTTATGGGCTAAAAAGGTACTAAAGTCTAAATTATCAAAAACATAGTAACAATAATTGTGAGGAAGAGTTAACCAGTAATCAAATTATAAGTTCAATACTGAATATTAAGAATTCTATTGAATTGTTAGTCAAATAATGCAAACATTGAACGAGTGCTGAAAACAAGCGATAAACTGGTCATATCTTGTTTGGAAAAGTTCAACTCTCTGAACCTGATTAAATCTAGAGCCACTATTAGCAACGCAAAGCAATTTTATACCCTGAATCAAAGTTGAGTTTCTAAGGATATATCGGTTGCTGAAAATTTTTCCTGGTGTATTTTTGATCTATTATAATTATTTACTTGATTCTATAATCAGCATGGAAGAAAATTATCTTCAAAAAACCGCCTCTAGAATCAACACAATAGCCAAGGCCACTAAAGTTTTTAATGTTATCGAAGGATGCAAATACATTATCAAAGAGCAAGGTGCATCCAAATTGAACGTCATTTATAAAGCAACAAAGAAAGCTGTTTTTCGCCTGGATAAAGCTCATCCCGGCACTAAATACAATTATAATCACATTAATATAAATCCGAAATTTTCTGGAATACCTGATCCGCATATTCCACTACCACCGGGCGGGTTACAGGTTAGAGCTTGCTAATTAATTTTAATTTGGCTAATTAAAATCAACACAAGATAAACTTGCTAATTTTATTATTTTTTTCCAAATAGATAGGTAAAGGCGTTGCAAAAGTAGGCCAAGTAATCAACAAGGTAGCCTTTCCGGTGGCAGTCGCTATTGACACCGTAAATGTTGTCATATCAATAAGCAAGGATTTCAAAAACGGATCAAGGAGAAATACTGTTGAGACTTTAGCCAATGTTGCCGGTGGATGGGGAGGCGGTTTAGGAGGTTTTGAGCAGTTATTTGATTCCAAACAATTAATTTGTTCAATTGCTACTAGGTGCAACAGCTGGCTGCGCATTTGGTACTGCGATATTCCCTGGCGTCGGGACTATAATTGGAGGCATCTTTGGGTCTATTAGTGGCAGCATTGGTGGCACTGCTGGGGCTGACTATGCGGTCAACACTATAGGAGACGCTTATAGTTTTAATATCGAAGAAATTGAATGCGAAAAATGTGGCGCAAAGTTTAAAGTGCGCTTGTACATAAGTGGTACAGATAAACAATATTGCTCAATTTGTGCTGAATTGATAAGAGAACTTTTAATATATTATCATTTTTATTTATAAGTTATGCTCCTGGTCACATGATTATAATGTAAAAAACTTGAAATTAATCCTACAATTTATGAGATGATCGGAAATATTCTGAATTTACTTGAGATTCAATTCTTGAACATTATATAAATTGACTCAAATCTTATTATATAAAAATAAATATAATTATTTTTTACCCTTTCACCTTTTACATAATTTGTCATGTTCAATATGTTCTTACTCTATTATTGTATAGATATATCAAATAAAAATATTTGAACCAGTTTATTTGTTTGTTGTATTATTCGACTTCAATAACATATTTAATTTCGAAATTCATTGTAATCTTTATGAATGACATAACTCATGTCACATACGCAAGCAATTACTTGCTTTTGATAAGTATTAACAAAAGTACGTGGCTTATCTTAAGAAAACCGTGGGTACAGAAACATTTGTAAAGGGTTAGCCAAAAGTCCCTGAAGTTTGTTGCGGCGCGCGTTTGATTTTTAATTGTTGAATCACTTAATTTTTAATTTAAATTTCAAATTAGCCAGTTAGCACCATAGATGGAAAGTTGGTCGCTTGTCATAGTTAGCGGGCGTTTGATTTGAACAATGAATTTAGTCTCGAAACTATTTCTATAAAATGTACAGTTCTTGCCATTAATTACTACAGTATTAAATTTCATTGAAAAATAATAAAAATTTTAAACAAATCGTTTCGATATATATAATAATTTTAAAATATAATTAATTTTTTAAAGTTTTCCTAATTTTGTTGTCAAGAACATTTTTATTTTTTATTACGAAATGTAATTTTTTTCAATAATAATTTAATACTGTAGTCATTAATGGCAAGAACTGTACATTTAATAGAATTAGATTCGAGACTAAATTCATTGTTCAAATCAAGCGCCCGCTAACTATGACAAGCGACCAACTTTCCATCTATGGTTAGCACCCTTGGTCATAATGTTTTTTTAGTGATTCAACAATTTAAAAGCAGACGCGCGCTGCAACAAACTCCTTGCTAACCCTTTATCATGCCTTGTAGTGTACAGAAGTTGGAGTAAAACAATTTCAATAGAATCTCGCAATAGTTCTAATAATCTTATCCTTATCATTGAGCTGGCTCTGTATCGTGTTTATATGAGCGCCCCAATAGCTCACTGGTTAGAGCGCAAGACTTTCAGCTGGAAAGTTTGAGTTCGAGCCCTTGACCCGGTGGGCCAAAGTGCAGTGGGCCTGTCACTTGTCCTGTAATTTTCAGACGCGTAGCATTGCCTTCACCTACACCACAAGGTAAAAACACTGTCTGTAATCCTTGACTCGGCCGGGTCCCCCCCCAAAGAGTAGGGGGGCTTTGTTCTAAAAAATCTCATTCACCAAAACATTTTATAAAACAACACCTTTAATGTCAACGATATTAATTTGTTGTGAAAGATAATTTTTATTACAAATAGTGTCACAAGTATCGAGTACAAATAGTTCAATATTCGAATTAGTATAAAAACTGAGCCGACAACGATTTATATAATAAAAAATCACTTGAGTTTCATTTTAATATTCAACCTGATACTTTTTATCGCAAACTCTAGAGTTTAATATTTTATGAGAATGAATCGAACTGCACTGGTCATATTTGTTTGCTTTGTGGCCTGCCTACTCCATACATCCAGTGCCGAGGTATGATATTAGCTTGGTGCTTGAATAACCTATATAAATTATTAATAATAAAAATATCAGTAATAAATTTGTAGCATGCTGACATTCTTGATAATTAAAATATCTTTTCATAAACAAGGTTAAAACTGGAGATGACGTTAACTGGAAGGTTGCATGTATCCTGGACAAATTAGCTGCGAAGTATACTTACGTCGCTTCATACGCGTCAAAGGTTTTCGATGTCAGCTATCCGTTCGCTCAATCAGATGATAAAACGGCCCAAAAATATACGGATGCTATTTGTAAAGCTATTCTTGGTTAATAGCTATTCTTGCTTGTTTCAAATATAAATTGGAGAGCGGATTAAATTGATACTGATTATATTGATAAGAATTTGAAATTGTATTTGAACTTGAATATTAAATAAAAATAAACATGTTTTAAGAAAGCTAGATTCGAATATATGCTTAATAGTGATACTACTGTAGTATACTATCAATTAATTTCGCTGTAATGAAGTAATGAATTATTTTGTAAACTATTTTCTTTGATTTATATTATTCTCTATTTTCATAGGTTCTATCATTTCTGGCAATACCTTTCCTAAAAATAATTTAATTTTCAGAAAACTATTGTTGAAATGACCTAAAGTGCTGGTGGCTGTAGAGGTCACCCAGGTTTAGGAGTTAGAACAATGAACTTTGTGAACAATTCATTCAAATTGATTATTGAATCTATAATTCTAATGATTTATTAAAAATAATGCTTTGAAACAAAAAATAATTTTTTTCTTCAATTTTATTATTAATATTTAAAACTATTTATTGAGAATATTATTCGTTTGTTATATTCAATATATTGTAGTCATTTAAAGTGTATTTTTGTCTTATTGTTAGTTAACATAATTTTATTGAATTAAAACTGAATTACATTTAAAACTATTAAAGTTAACATTTATGAGAATGTGTACACACATACAGAATCATACGAAACATAATACACGTATAAATTGGTTTGAAATAGAATTTATAGGAATGTTATGAAAATTTTAGAAGTTATGCAAAAATTGATGCATTAAAACATCAAATAATATGAGTGTAAACAACAATATTCCTTAATCCTTATAGTGTTTTAATTCAGCTTGATTCTATTATTTATACAATTACACGATCTCCGAAATATTGCTTATATTGTTTAACAAATACATGGTTTCTATTATTTCATTTAACCCATTTAATTTGAGAATGATCAAACAGGAGATTCAAACATACTGTACTTGCTAATAGTTTGATAACGAGTTTAGTGTATATATGCAGTTCATTCAGTAATGAGTCAATGATTCGGATTAATTATATGTTTAATGAAATTATGAATATATTCGAAAACCATTAGAACAGACAGTCCTAATCACATGCCTAACAGTCCCCCGAAATTGCATATGAATTCTATGAAATGCATTGCTGGCACGTGTTTGTACATAAGATTCGGTATTCTACTGGGTACAAAAGTGAAACTGGTGAAATCTATGGGCTGAACCTCAATGACACGAAAGTCATAAATAAATTCTTCACAACTTTTCTGACATTTTTGATCACAAATATTATCAATTAAATTGAAGGCTGTTTTGAAGGTACAAAACGGCGCCTCATCTCTACCAACAAATCTGTAGTCATAACCGAAACCATGTTTTCTCAACGGATTGTAATTAACGTACGGATAAACACCACTTATATTGCAAACACTTTCCAGTGATTGATATACACAACGCGTAATGCAATCGCTTCTCGTATTCATATGAGTCGTGTTGTCATCCAAATCATAAGTACGACAATTGGTCTCATAATGTGGAGGCAATAGCTCTGTGTATATCTCACTATAGCTCATTTTATATCCTTTTCCAGTTTCTATGAGCTTATAATTCAATTCATCCAAATTGGGTATAATATACGGCGAATGTATTGAAACAAAATATTTATTGAAATCTTGTGTTATATTCAATGGAAACCAACTATTGTTGTGAACAATAATTATTTCAATTTCTTCTATCTTTAAGACTTGATTTCTGAACTTCTGCTGCAAAGGACTGAAATATGTGAAACATTTTCTTGTCGGCTCAGCTAAATTATACATGATACTTTCAACAGGTCTATCTTCATATATTGCTTCATGATTCTGCATGATTGCATCCAAGTACAATATTTTCGCAGATGATCCTTGATCAAAATCCTATTCAATGCTCAAATCATTGATTATTTGTGAAATACTTTTATTCAATAGATTCGGGGAATCATTGAATGTTTGAAACAAATCATAACTAATATTATGTTTTAATTCTCGGTTCAAATTTGCTTCACTTGAATTCCATTGGCTGATGATATACAAATAATCCTGGTACTGATTGTCGTTTTGTGGATAATGTTTGATCAGTTTCTCCATAGACAACAATACAGGGAAGCATATAGTGATGGCTGGTATTTGTCTGTATTTGAATTTCTCCGCTGAGGAGTGAACTAATGTACGTCCGGCCAAATAGTCCTGAAGTAAAGCAGTTGATTGGTATAGGAATCCAACCAATGTTATTATCAAGGTCAGAACCTTTGATGAAGATGACACAGTTACTTTATTTGAGACGTAATTTTTTATCACGATTATTTTATTAAACATAATATAATTATTATTAGTCCAGCAACTTTTTATTCTCTCAGACCGACTCATTTTTAAGTCGAATTTATATTTGTTTAAAAAAAATATTACAGTAATTGAGAGACAATTTTATATTTTCTGTAAATTATTATCAGAACAGAAATAACTGAGAAGTGAAGTCTATTTGATATTTTCGGGTGAATTATAGTTCTAACGAATTAATGATTACTGAATTGTTTTCAAGTAACTTTGATGTAAAGTACACAGATACTTTATTAGAAACTTAATTTTTCACCGGAATCAAGTTATTATTATAAATATTAGTAACTGTATTATATGTACAAGGACGTTTTATTTTTTGTAAACTTTATCATTTTTAAGTTGAATTCATACAAGTTTTGTACAAAAAGTCGGAAATAATAATACAGTAATTGAGAGACAATTTTATATTTCCTTTATATTGATATCAGAATTATCGTAATTTAAAGAAAATGTAGTCCGGGTAGATTAAATATACATGTATTCTATTCCAATCATATACTGGGCAAGGCGTATTCCATATTCAAGGCACTTAACAGTATAATAAAAGTCAATTTATTTTTCCCTTTATTTTTATTCATTCAAAAGTTTCGAAATAATAAAATAAATTAATTATTCCATCATTGTATTTATCAAGGGCGAATATTTTTGCATAATATTAACGTAACGTAACGTTTATTGGTGTATTGATTCTCGAAAAACAGTACTATTGAATTGAGGTAGGCTCAATATTAATTTAATTTCCTCACAGCTTATTATAATTTGACATTAATTTTGTTAAAAAATATTATTTTTTTTATACAAAAATCAAATCAATATTTAGATTATAGGCCTAAAGTCGTATTAAGGAGCAACATCTATGCTATTTTTTCGATAGTACTTGACTCAAAAGTGATCCAGGCTCAATTTGGGACCAATCTTTACACAAGTTTTTTCTAAATTAATTTTGAAATTTTCAAAAAATTTTCAAAAAAAATTCATAACAAGCACGAACGTTATTACCAGGGAGTATACTTGGGATCTATTGGTGATAATATTGATAATTTAGCCATTAGAAGATAATTGGGTCAAATAGTATTCGTAACTATAGTATTTATCTGTAGAAAAACTGCTTTAGCGGGGTTAACAATCATAACATTGTTGAAAATTTTCAAATTCTTGAAAATATTGAAAATCTCAAAATGAGTATAACTTTCAAAATTTTGAAAATTTTACACCAATGGTGGACTGACAGACGGACGGACAAGAACCTTCTCAAGAACATAAGGGAGTATACTCCCTAAAAATAGCCCGAGCAAAAAGTGACATTTTAGCAAACAGTTTAGTGACTCCTCTCCCACTCCGGGTATACGTTATATTTGAATGTGACAACAATGACAACGAGAAATGGCTTGAATTTGGGGGGAATACAAAGAGTACGTACAAACATGTGACGTCAGCACACTATCCATTGCCAATCGTAGGAAAGTATTGAATCGAATGGTTTGACTGATTTGGCGCCGATTTTATCCATTGATTGCATTCACTCTCATTCAGACCGCTATTACGTTATCCTTATTATTGTGAGAATCAGTCAACCAATCAATTGCTAAGCATTTAATTGTTAATTAAGACAATGACTTCAGTGGCCGTCGGTTTGTCAGCCGTCCGGCACAGGGAGTCGATGCCATCTGAGCCCAAAATAGCCAACTCTTATGGCATTACCGGTGATATCGATGTCAGACTTGAGTCGAGCCATAGACTAGTCATTAGCGCTGAAGACATGAGAAAATGTGAGCAA
>JAQIWA010001890.1:0-15661 GCA_034693305.1 Eueremaeus valkanovi
GCCAAAAGTCGAGGGGGGGTCTAGCAGAGCCTCAAAACACAGGGGGGTATTTTGCCAAATCTCAAACTCAGGGGGGGGTATTTGGGTCTATACCCCCCCCTTTGCACATCCCTATTCTTTACTAAGCAATCGATGTTCGCCAACAACACTAATGATAATGATTAAAGAATTTCAATCCTAACGAATAATTTGGTTTCACTTGGATTCACAAATGGATAAAATGAATTGCAGTTTAAAAAAAATGAAAAAACTTATAACTAATTCAAACTCTATTATTGAAGGCTTTTATAATAATATCTGAAAAAAATATCTGAAATTATCTTTATATTCCATACACTTCTTCTAAATAGTTTTCTCTGAACAACGCGGACACATATCCAGAAAGTACTCATTCAGTATTCAACTAGGGTGAAATTTAAAAAATCTGAAATTTTACTAAACAAGGATAGGTTGTTATGAAAATAACGTGGATAAGTTTATATTAGTTCTTCATAGATAGTCATTAATTTATAATAATTTTTATAGACGTTATTCAATGTCATACTGAGCCTGAAATTTCTCAATAAATATAAAAAAAATTATTCAATGATATTAAGGGTCATTAAAAATCAAATTAAATTGTATTGACCTTTCCCAGAGTATGATATCAGTGTCTGAACTCATTCAACTTATTTTCATTTCTCAAATATATTTAATTTGTGAAAGTTTTTTATGAGAAAACACTACAAAATTAAAAATGCTCTTGATCAATACCAAAGTTCCCGTTACTGATCCTAACCTCTAAACCGTAAGCATCTCTAACCTCCAGTTTCATGAATATTTTTATTTTCATCGATTTCGTTAAACAAATTATTGTTACAGCGAATCCGCGAAATTTTAAATACGTTTTCAAAGTTTTTATACAGTGCAAGTTTTATATCCCGCCTGATTTAAATTCGCCTTTACAGAAAAACTAGAGGGGGTATAATATTGAAGTTGGTATTATTTGAAAGAGTGATAGTCAGGGTTTGATAAAAATATCATATAAAAAATATCCTTGCACAATTTAAGGAGCTAGATTTGAATAAGCTGAAATATTGACTTTTCTATTGGAATCTTGAACTTAACAAAAACTACAGGGGATACAATACTGAAACATTATTGTAAAGAGGGTAGTTGTGGTTTAATAAAAATTTTATATGGAAAATATCCTTGAAAAATTCAAGGTGCTGGATTAAAAAAAATATTTCATTATTTTTTTTATCAATAATCAAATTTGTAAGAAAAACTTATTTTATTCAAATCAGTTGCAAATTTTTGAGATTTAAACGATACCAGATTTGTTTTTGATCAATTTGAAATAGATGATTTCGAAAAATTTAAGTGGATTTAGGAATAGAGCTCAAATAAAATTTTTGTCATCTTCTTAATAGAAAAGTCAATATTTCATTTCAAATCTAGCCCCTTGAATTGTGCAAGGATATTTTTCATATATAATTTTTTATCAAACCTCCACTATTACTCTATCAAATAAGATCAGCTCCAATATTGTAACCCCTGTAGCTTTTCTGTGCGAGCGAATTCAAATCAGGCGGGATATAAAACTTGAACTGTAATTTTTTGCAATCTTTTTACAGTTTTCAAATGTATTTTTTTCTCTGCAAATTCTTGCTCATATTCAAAGTATAAACAAATTCTGTGATTTTCCAAATTAAAATTTTTTCATACAAAAACAAAATTTATTCACGAATACAAAAATTGTTTAATTTCTATAAGAAATGCTCAAGTCAAATGGCTTTTACAAGGATTGGGACCTTGGGTTAAACCCTTACCTTATATTTTCTTTATCTAATTTTATAGTAAAAATCAAGACAATCAATGAACAAAAGTCAAATTGGGCTGATGGGTATGTTCTGGCCACTAATTCGATATCTTAAAACTTACTTTTAATGAGGTACAACTGTATAGGTAAAAATGAGCAACTTTATTTTTCAAGTATTAATTATATAAAGATCTAATTTTCAATCAAATAATTTTTTACAGTTTTTTATTTATTTATATTTTCAATGCCTTTCTTATAAAGCACTATAAATGTTATTATTTAAAAATTACAGTTTTAGAGCAAATAAAACCATTTTTTTGAATAAACTGTAATTTTTAAATTATAACATTTATAATGCTTTATAAGAAAGGCATTGAAAAAAAAATAAAAAAAAAGCTGTAAAAAATTATTTGATCGAAAATTAGATCTTTATATAATTATACCTGGAAAATTAAAGATGCTCATTTTTATCTATACAGTTGTACCTCTATAAAAGTAAGTTTTAAGAGATCAAATTGGTGGCCAGAACATACCCATCAGCCCAATTTGACTTTTGTTCCTTGATTGTTTAGATTTTTACTATAAATTAAGATAAAGAAAATATATGGTAAGGGTTTAACCCAAGGTCCCAATCCTTGTTAATTCTACAGAATATTAAGTAAAAATGTTTTTATATTTTTGCTATGAATTGCATTCAAAAAATATGATAAATACAATTTGTAAGAAAAAAATTGCAGAATTTTTTATGAATTAAACCGGATAAAAGTTAATTCTATTGATCAGACAATATATCGAAAGAATTCTAATAAAAACTCTTTGAATGAAATAATTCTCAAGAATTTCTCAGTTAATCATTTGTACGGAAAAAGAGAAAAATGAAAAATAAATACAAAAATTTTATTCAAATTTGCATCATGTTCCATTATACATTTGATAAAGCCAGCAATTTAGAAGCGATTAACTTACTTTAAGGTTGATAATAGAGTTGTCGTATACTTCAATACGTTCAGAAATTTTAATATCTCCCTGAGCAATTTGTATTTGCTATATCACTGCTAAAACACCTTCACCTCGATAATCTGCAAAATCAAATCAAATCAATTTTTATTTAAACAGCAAAATAATAATAAAAGATATGGTTTCTCTTTCAATGGCCTTAAAATATATCTCTTTGTCGGTTATAGCGACAATTAAGTGTATAATTATACATTAAAATTATCATGTATCTATTATATCAGAGTTATGCAATGCAGTGTACAGGGATTGATTCAAATATTGCGTTTAATATGGACACGGTGTATATACTTGACATTTATTTAGGAGCTAATAGAAAACCAGGACATTTGTTACGGATATTTTAAAATAAGGTTAAAATTTTTGAAACTTTATATTAAAATTATTCTCACAGGTGTACCAAGGGGCTATGTGTGCACGCGTTTTCTAATTTACTCTTTTGCAAATTATCACCTAGGACTCATGAAATTTACATATAAATTTCTAGCGGCAGATGGCCATTGTAACGGGTATAAATGGCACATGTCAAATTTACGATTCTAGTTTTTTCAAATTTTGAGCTCTTAGGATTTTAATAACCCTGGCCATGCATATATTTTTTGAGTCAGCAAAAGACATAGAATTTAATGGCATATTAATTGTTTTTATTAAATTATGTTTTTTCGCAACTTTGAATTTTTTTAAAGAAAATTCCAAAATCTCATTGATAATATTATTCAGTTTGATAAGACGATAAAAATGTTATATAAGTTGTTTGGGTTTGTTTGATCGTTTTTGTGAAAAACAAAATTTAATTTTCTCATAGAATAGGCTGAAAATCCAGGAACTCCCCCTTAGAGTGGCCATTGGCCGCTAAAAATTTATATATAAAATACATGAGTCCTAGGTGATAATTTGCAAAAGAGATAATCAGAAAACGTGTGCACACATAGCCCCTTGGTACACCTGTCAGTTTTTGTTTATTTGTTAGCTATAGTATTTTCAAATTCAAATGACTGAACACTTGTTAAACAAAATAATTACCGATTCGTATGAATTGTATATACCGTACAGTTTTTGTGATAATAATTACAATAAAAGTTTAGTAATTCATAACAGTATAGTTTTCCAGAATAATTTATTGCCCGGGCCTGACCCTCACCAGAACCCAGAACAGATACTTTGAATCTTGGATCGAGAAATACTGACCAAAATGAAAATATTGTTCGTCAACATTGACTATAACTAATATTGACTGGGTGCAATCATGTTTATACCAAGGCAAATTACTTTGTCAAGTTATTTATTACTACCAATTGGCTATCAATAAATAAGCAAAGATTGAACTAGAAGCTCTTTTGATTTAGCTAGTATAAAATAATCTTGCTAATTCGCATTACTTTTTGATGGATATATAGATAATTAAATAATAGTTTTCTTATGCAATGAAAATAATTAATATCGAGATAAGAAACAAATGTAATATTCATGTAATAAATCTATTGTTTATTATAACCGAGATGATCAAGGGTGTGGTTAGAATTTTAAGCTAGGTAATTAATACAATATAATAAAAATATGATGCACTTTCAATATACCAGGTAGAATAAGTAGAGAATTTTAATTTACCCTCTTAATCAGGAATAGAATCTTTTTTAAATCGTTTTCCTTCGCCTTCGAGTACAGACCGTTAGTCCCGTCTATTATTCGTTGATATTATCCGGTACTTATTGTCTGCGTTACGCGAATTTTTCGCAATAATTTTTATATAATTAATTCGACAATTTGTTCGTTACTGTATTCGTATTATTTGTATCGGATTTGTTACCTGGGTTAGGAAAATTAAATTTTTAAGCAAGGTTAAAATTTATAAAGATAAATAAAGTCAGACAAATTAATATTTTCTTTACACTATTATAATTGCATTGAACTACTATTGCATTTAATTGAAAATAAGAATGCATTTGATATAACAATTTTAAAAAAAATAGCATCATGGTGAATTCAATTGAATTATTGGTCAAAATTACAGTTTTAAAAATAAGAATTTTTATCTGTTTTTTATAACATCTGAGAATAATATTTACAAAATTTGACTATTTATTCAAATTAATAATATTCAGACTGAAAAACCAGTCCGCCTTCCCGTGCATAAGAGTCTGGTGTCATCATAAAAAACAAATAGGAAGTTAAGATCTAGACTCAATAGATAGCAAGTTAACTCTTACTTTGTTTGATGTCTTCCCAAAAATTATGTTAAGAAAAATTTCAATGATTTTTAATTTATTTAAATTACATAAACTATATTTTTATATGAAATATATCCAGGATTTTACACAATTTTTATTAACAAATTTTGATTCGCACTTCAAATTGATAGTCATTCAGATAAATGTGAGAATAAAATAAACTTTTTCTAACATAAGACCAAAAGCATTGAGAAAATTGTGGAAAAAGCAATAATGCGTTAGAAAATGATATATGTTTTCATATGTTGTCTGAATTTCAATATTAAACTACTATTAATGATATATAATAAAGTCGAGTAACCCGTGAATCAAGAACAATTTTTGATAGTGAGCTTATGGACAACTATAGTCATGTTTTACTCTGTTTTTACTATTCAATATGAAAGTAGATGTTTATAACCATTAATAGCATTGTATTACTCCGTTACCGCCCTCACTGTCTAGTCGCCGATCATAATCATTACGAGGAGAGTCATTACAGTCTTCTATTATTTCGAGACAAACACTGTAATAAAATATTACTAGTATACTTAATATTATTTTATCAAATTTAGAAATTATTTCCCCGGCTGTAACAATTAAATTGATGAAAATTAAATGGTTTATATCAGTGTTGTTAAAATGGCCAGTATTTATGGCCACTCTTAACACAATAAATGCATGTCTCATACGAAAGTTGTGATCAAAAGTATATAACATAACTACTAGGAGTAAGTCAGAAGGAAAGGGCTCTCTTTAGTTGATTAGAGCTCAATAAAAAATAAGCCAAATTGGTACTGAGCACTTTGAAATGACTTGTGAGTGACATCATGTTATTTCTAAGTTATTTCATATATGAAATGCACACAATTTTAGTCGATTTCTTATGCCTGTAACAACACTGGTTTATATAATTATTAGAATATCACTTGAAGGCTGAGGTACTATACAAACTTAGAGTAAGTAGCATGCTTATAGTAGTCATCGTATAATAGATACCATTCAAATAATTGCTTGAACAAAATGTTTGTGCGAATAATATTTGCGTTTATTAATGCAGTAAATGTCTGAATGTTTTAAAAAAATAAATTAAATAAAAATTATTTATGTATTGACGACCAGGTCTTCCATCCGATCGGCGTTGCAATCAATGCCTATAGCGGTGACACACTGGTAGGTACTCATTTGTATAGCTACCTGTGCGTCATCACTACAGGCAACGAATTCAATTTTAATATCTGGTCCAGATCAATATCTCCCGGTATTCTTCAATCCTATAGCCATCACTCCAGAGATGACCCTTATCCGTTCAGGGCTTAACCTTCAATTTGGATGTTGGCATGTGACCCTGTTACATTAACAGAATTATTAGATACAAGTTAATTATTGGTTGAACTCAATTAACTGTTTCATACATTTGTGTCTTCGCTTCTGGTATTGAAGTGCATGTAGTTGTCGGCACCGGAGGTATCATAACTGGAGTTATCCCCAGTTGTGTACCAATTGTCACAATATATTGCAAACAATTTCTTTGGTTGGAATAATCCATGTGCTCAAGCACCTGCTTCAATTAGGCGAACTCTATGGCCCAGTTGGGATTTTATTAAGAAAGGACCATAGATATGATCACAAACTCTTAGGTATAGCTACCTGTGCGCCACCACTATTGGTGAAGACACATATATTAAGACCTGGTCCAGACCAGAAAGCGTTCATTAAAATACTGGTTTTATTTTTGATGCAATTATTTGCGTCTAATCCTTTGATAACTGACCGCAGAGTCAAACAATTGAATAGACTTTTATTGAAAAGCATTTTATAATTGAATGAATACTTTATAGCAATCAGTGCTTAACTGAAACACAATTTGCTGTCAAATAAAATTTACATAAACTAACGGAATGTCAGTACCAACGCACAGACATTTATTCAACAATAAATTTTTGTATTTGAATTTATTTTATTTTTATCATATTTGAACCTGAACCAATTATGAATAGCTTTGGGATTCACTGTATCGTAGATACCATTCGTATAATTGTTTTAATGAAAATGTTTTCATAAATAATATTTGTGTCAAATACCTGAAGTAATAGCTATTAAATTTATTAGAAAAGCTCAGGCAGATATTTGGGCCTGAATATTTTTCTACCTTGCTTAAACGATCAACAATTATTTGAAATAATAATCGATAGCAAGATACAATTATAAAAATTTTATATCCAAGGATAAAAAATTTTTCCAAATAAAACAATAATTATTTTAATCATTTTATCCAATAATAACTTTACAAACAAAACATTCTGCATAACAGGCCACTCAATTACATCCAGGGACAGTTAGTTTATCGGGCATTATGTTGGTGACATTCAAAGCCTATAGAAAGAACACACAGGTAGATAATCATAAGTATAGCTACCTGTGCGTCACCACTACAGGCAAAGAATTCAATATAAAGCTCGTAGATACATCCGATTCAGCGAATTACCCTGATAACATTTTCATAGTAGCTTGCATACCACCCTCGATAGTTTGCTTGACCATTATTACCATAGTTCGGGTCCTCAACAGATATTAAGACACTTCCGCCCCATTTAATACCCACAACAACATGGGTTGCATCAATCTGCTGTAGAACATCCAGGTTAACCATTGCAGCAAGGTCAGTATCAGTTAGGCTAATTTGCTGGTATACTGTTGAGAACGAATCAATCAGTGAAGCCTTGGCACTTCGAGCGCAGGTTTTTGTGTCCTTTAGAAAGCTACCTGAGCCTTCTTGCTCAAATAACCCACCACATTGGGTTACAGGTTCATTTCACTTTGGGCAGATTTTAGGCTTATTTCCTGAACTCTGTATTCCATTGTATAGCTACCTGTGCGTCACCACTATACGTAAAGACACTAATATTAATATCGGGTCCAGAGAGCGATCGGATGAGTTGAGCCACAAATTGTTTTGTTTCGTTAAAATCTGGGTCAGTTACTTGAGCCGATTCGTACAATACTAGTGCTATGTTCAGGCTTTCGGTGCAAATATTTGCGTCAATCACATTGACAACTGACAGGAAAGTCAAACAATTGAATAGACTTTTATTGAAAAGCATTTTATAATTGAATGAAAACTTTATAGCAATCAGTGCTTAACTGAAACACAATTTGCTGTTAAATAAAGTTTACATAAACTAACGGAATGTCAGTACCAAACGCACAGACATTTATTCAACAAAAAATGTAATTTATTTTTATCCTTATTTGAACCTGTACCAATTATGATTAGCTTTGGGATTCACTGTATCGTAGATACCATTCATATAATTATTTAAATAAAAATGTTTTTATAAATAATATTTGTGTCAACTATTGAAGTAATAGCTATTATTAGAAGAGCTCAGGCAGATATTTGGCTCTGTATATTATTCTGCCTTGCTTAAACTATGAACATTTATTTGAAATAATAATCAATATCAAGATACAGTTATGGAAACTTTATATCCAGGATAAAAAAATTTTTTCAAATACAACAATAATTATTTTAATCATTTTATTTAATAATAACTTTACAAACAAAACATTCTGCATAACCGGCCACTCAATTACATGCAGGGACAGTTGATTTGCAGGACATTCAAGTTGGTGACATTCAAAGCCTATAGAAAGAGCACACAGGTAGATAATCATAAGTATAGCCACCTGTGCGTCACCACTACAGGCAAAGAATTCAATATTAATCCACTTCCGCCCCATTGAATGGCCACAACTGTCCGCAACGATCATCTCTAAAACAACCTGGTTAACCATTGCAGCAAGGTCAGTATCAGTTAGGCTGATTTGCTCGTATGCTGTTGAGAACGAATCAATCAGTGAAGCCTTGGCTCTTCGAGCGCTGATTTTTGTGTCCTTGAGAAAGCTACCTGAGCCTTCTTGCTCAAATAACCGACCAAGTACATTGCGCTTTAATTCGGCCGATTTCAGGCAAATTTCGTGAACTCTGTATTGCATTGTATAGCTACCTGTGCGCCACCACTATACGTAAAGACACTAATATTAATATCGGGTCCAGAGAGCGATCGGATGAGTTGAACCACAAATTGTTTTGTTTCGTTTAGTCCTGGCTCAGTTACTTGAGCCGATTCGTACAGTACTAGTGCACTGTTCAGGCTTTCGGTGCAAATATTTGCGTCAATCACATTGACAACTGACCGCAGAGTCAAACAATTAAATAGACTTTTATTGAAAAGCATTTTATTATTAAATGAAAACTTTATAGCAATCAGTGCTTAACTGAAACACAGAATAAGTTCAGATAAACTCATATAATGTTAGCACAAATGCACTGACTTTTATACAGAACTAAATGAGAATATTATTGTTATATCGGTTGTAGTTTATGAACAGAAATACTGTATTATATTTCGGGTAATAATTACAGTAATTAATGTTTGTATAAGTCAACAAGGGTATCATATTTTACAGAGATAGGCAATGGGCCTGAGGAAAGGGGGGAAGGTAAGCCTAAAATTTTGGCCAAAAAAAGGTACAATAAATAAATTTTTTCCTAAAAATTGTACCCCTTTTCGAGATTTTGCCTCCAAATCATCAAAAAACAGAGGGTGTCAGCCAGTGCTGGGCTGTGTCAGAGCTAATGAGCTTAGCAGTGAAGAGAATATTAGGGGCTTCATTAAAAAGCCTGTGCTTTTGTCAACCCAGCCCCAAATGTCTCTTCACTGCCAAGCTCATTAGCTCTGGTACTGTCCAGCACTGGTGTTAACCTCAGCCAAAATCACAAGGGGTATACTTCCCCCTATAGCTCTCCATTGCCTATCTCTGATATTTTTGATATCTTATTGCATTTCTAACTTATTTTTGAACCAGAACAAATTGTAAAATTGTTATAGCAATGGCTGTATCATAGATACCGTTCAAATAATTGTTTGAACTGAATGTTTGTGCGAATAATATTTGCGTTCATTAATGCAATAAATATCTAAATGTTTTGAAAAAATAAATAAAATAAAAATTATTTATGTATTGACGACCAGGTCTTCCATCCGATCGATAATGGCATTCAATGCCTATAGTGGTGACACACGGGTAGGTATTCATATGTATAACTACCTGTGCGTCATCGCTGCAGGCAAAGAAATAAGTTTTAATATGTGTTCCAGGTCAACATCTCGCTCTATTCTTCAATCGTATGGCCATCAATCCAGAGATGACACTTATCCGTCCAGGGCTTAATTTGCACAGCAACTAATAGCATACGACCCTGTTACATTAGATAGAAGTTAATTATTGGTTGGACTCAATTCAATGTTTCACACATTTATGTCTTCGCTTCTGGTTTTGAAGTGTATGTAGGGGTCGGTTCTGGAGTTATTATAGCTGGAGTTACCCACTAATAGTGTGCCATTTTTATATTATCAAGCATCCATGTGCTTAACCAACTGACCCAAGGCAGCTTTTTTGATTGCCCAGTAATATTCGTTTAATGTGCGTACCATAGATTTAATGACATACTCTTAGGTATAGCTACCTGTGCGTCACCACTATTGGCAGAGACACTAATATGAATGACTGGGCCAGACCAGGAAGCGTTCATTATTATAATGGCTTCGATTTTCATACCATTAGTTGCGTCAAAGCCTTTGATAACTGACCGGAGAGTCAAATAATTGAATAGACTTTTATTGAAAATCATTTTATAATTGAATGAAAACTTTATAGCAATCAGTGCTTAACTGAAACACAATTTGCTGTCAAATAAAGTTCAGTTAAACTAATGGAATGTCAGTCCAAACGCACAGACTTTTATTCAACACTTAATGTTTGTATTCTATGCCTGATTTTATTGCATGTTATACTAATTTGAACCTGAACCAATTATCAATTGCTTTGGGATTCACTGTATCGTAGATACCATAAAAATAATTTTTTAAATAAAATATTTTTATTAATAATATTTGAGTCAAATATCAAAGTAATAGCTATTATATTAAATTAAATAAAATTTAGTTTTTATAACAAATAATTTAAAAATTTATCAATAAATAAGTGAACTCAAAAGATGACAAAATAAATAAATTAACTAGATTAAAAATCAGAGCCTGGAAAACCGTTCAGCCTTCGCGTGCATATGAGTCTGGTGTCATCATAAAAAAGGGGAATATAACATATCAACTAAATAGTAAGCAGGTTAACATTCAAACACATTTCAAGTATACTGTTTCAAATGAAAAGTTACAAGTTGAGTGCTTTTTCAACACAAAAATGTAATTCGAATTGTATTTAAAAGTTAACCTGCTAACAATTGAGTTGATGTGCTAACTTCCCCTTTGTTTATTATGATGACACCAGACTCATATGCACGGGAAGGCGGAACTGTTTCCAAGTTTCTATTAATAATTGTAGCATGGTATAAATTATTAATTCCTTCATAACCGGATTAATTGAAAGGAAAGATTATATTTTTATCAAGATAAAATAATGAGTACCAAGGGTAAAATTAAATAAAAAAAAATTCAAATAAAACAATAATAAAACAAAACTTTATTCAAAAATTTTATAAACAATAACAGCTTTACAAACAAAACAACAAAAACTTTCAGCCAATCATTTTACATAACTGGCCACTCAAGGACAATCTTTAACAGTTGCTTTATCGGCACACTTATGAAGCTTCTTATCATAAGCCTCACCAGAAGGACAACTATGCAGCTCATCATTCAGAATACCCGGGAAGAATTCAGTGCACACGTGGTATTTAGTACAGTCCTTAGGATCCCTTACTTCACCTTGCTCATGGCAGATTTTAGTTGGATCAGCAGTAATAACCGGGGGCTCAGTGATGGGTGCTCTGGTGACCGGTGCGACTGCATTCTTGTTCAGTCCTTTATTGATACCCTTAAGGATGGGATACTTTACACCACAAACCCCTCTGAAGTCCTCGTTAGCCAACGCCTGTACGACAACTCCGCCGAAGCCTTCAGTTGTTATGTTACGTGTCTTCTGTTCAGCAGATACTGGGTCTTCATAACTGATCCAGACCTTTGTTGCCTTATTCACTGCATAGACTTCAGCCTTGGCACTGTCTCTGTTCAAGGCCCAATTGGCCGGGGATGATGTTACTTGTGTGCAGATCTATTTTATAGTGAATTTCTATTAGTTTTCGATTTTTATTTACAGTTAGTATACAAATAAAGCAGTACTTCATTGTAACCAAGCTTTCCGTCGGCCTGACTGATTGGCCCTTTAGGAGCCGGGCCAGATGCATCAGAACCAGGGGCAGTTTTGCTTGTATCAGAAAGAAGCCAGGTATGACCATACAGAGGAATCGTAGCCTTAGTGCAAAATTACGAAGTTATGTATCAGGGTAAATTGTAAGGTAATTTGTGTACAAACCAAGAGCTTATTTCTGGTAGCACCCGCATCAAACCACTTTTGGAGTGTCTCTATTTGCCAATCCAGTGGTGCGGATAATTCCACTGTTTTGTCCCAGCTGCCATGTAGATCAAATGTCTGGACACTTATGAAATCGACATAACTGTGCGAAAAAATTATATAAATTTATTCATAATTATTAATATTGTGAGGACTCGGACTCACGCGTCAACATCTTTAGCCTTAAAATTAACGTCTAGTGCGGACACAGTTACGCCGAGAGTATACTTCGTACCGAATGCGGTGCGCATTCTCTTAAGTAAATCAACGAAATTACTGAACTCGGTCTCTGTCCATGAATTACGTGTCCAATCGATGGAAATGCCGTCGAAATTGTATTGTTTGAAGAACGCCAGCACTGATGCGGTGAATGTGTCTCTCTCTTGGACGGTGTCTATCATCAAATGGAAGGCCGGCGACAAGTTAACACCTCCGATCACGATTAGTGCTCGCGCACTTCCCTTTGCCTTGACAAAATTTTCAAAGTCATCTATGCACAATTAAAAAAATAATTATATCAATTAAATATTCTACAAAAAAAATGAGGTAGGTTTAAATGTCCAAGATACAGTGCTTGACATCTCCACAGTTGCACTCTTGAATTGCGCGCTCAAAATATATATGGATTTTAAAGTATAATTTGAGCGCACAATTCAAGAGTGCAACTGTTGAGATGTCAAGCACTGTACATGAAATTAAAAATTTTTTCTATCACCATGGTTACATTTAAACCATAAACCTTTTGATTTTCAAACATAACTTACGTTTCTCAACCATAAGCGGCGCGTCAACTATTTTGAGCTGTGAGGACTCGGTGACACCAAGGTAGCCATAGACAATGTCCGTGCAAAGTGAACTGTCTGTTGTTGTTCAATAAATTAGCAGGTTACTTTGAAATAGCAAATTTAGTTTAATATAATATTGACTCACCAAGATCACTGACAGTCATTTTACCATCGTAAGTACCTCCCCGGTAGATAACTATAAATTATTCGGAACAAATAAAAAATTATTTTCACTTTAATTATTCATTAGCTTTTGGCTGACTTACACCACGACTCGTAATAACAGACGACTCTTGGGTTTAGCACTGACTCTATTTGGCCGAAAGCGGCCAAAAGTAGTAGAGACGACAAACACAGCAAAGAATTCATACTTTATTACAGTCTGTGAACAACTGGCTCATCAATATTGTAGCTCTGATTATATATAGAGCATGGTTGACGTAATTAGGTGCTAGGGTATAATCTCTACATTCAATGCCAATAGTATTCTAAGAAGTTCCATTCATTTCTCAGTAGTGAAGCGAACAATTGAACTATATCATTCCGAACTCGTACAGACATTTACAAAAAATGATGACCTAGTTAAATTTTTTTGTGCTTTTCATTTTATTATTGTATTTCCCGTATAGTTCTTTGTGAATTTTGGCGAGGTGGAGCTATGTAAAATTAAAGGATGATAAGGAAGTATTTCAACAGTTTTGATACAGTCTGTAACATTTATAAAGTTGCAAGGTTGAATTGCGCGCTCAAACTACATGCTCTAATCAATGTATATTTTATACAAGATGCTTTTTATTATTACTTAAAAAATGTAAATAATTATCTTTATAACCAATCTATATTTGTATCGCATTCAAATTATTAGCTAGCTAGTCAGTTAGATTTTTGTTACAGTTTCTGTGCCTTTATTTAAACATTGTATACCATTATGAAATTGACTGTATTTCTAGCGAATATTATTGACAGTCAGTCTTCTATATTGATCCTAATAATAGTTGATTTATGACTACAGCACTGTTAGCACTACATCGAATCAATTCTGTGAACAATTATCTTATCGATCGAACATAAGTTCAGCTTAAGTGGAGTGCATCAGAAGAATTGTATCACATCTGAATAGAAAAGCAGAGTTGCAGAAAAGTTACACCTTGGCTAATTTTATTTTTATTCAAGGGAATTACCCTGACACATTTCATAATAGTAATTAGCAAACATTTATTGCAATAAACTGTAATTTGGAAGAAAATTGATATACGCTTAATATAAATTATTTTATTCAATATAAATGGTTTTGTTTTATGTTTGCTATTTTATTTAATAATTTTAGCTTGTTACAAAATTATTTTAACTGATAATTCTATCAAAATGAACTGGACACTTGAAATTTTTCAAAATAATCAAGTTAATATTTTTATTGATTCTATTAACTTGAATATAATTTAGCTAGGACAAATTCGGCAACTCTGCAGAGTTGATTATTTATTTTGATTATCACATCACAATTCATTCCGATCATAACAGTGTTGTTTTTTAGCTCAATGTCAAATATTTTCCTTTTTTATCCTTCTATTCAATCATTAATTATTTTAAATCTATTTTTTTAAATAATATAATTTTTTCACAAAATAATTTCAGTTATGTAGAAAAATCTCACTATTTTTGTAACAAGATTAAATCATGAACAAATTAAAGATTAAAATATTTATTTTCAACCTTGTACAAAAAAGATTTGGTTCGATATTTGCTTTTTTAATAAAATTACCAAAAACTGTAATTTTGTTTAAATTTTTTGAGTCAACACAACTTAAAATTGCACCTAAAATAATTGGGGGAATTCGCACAAGACCAAATTAATTTTTGAAATTGAGAAAAAAATTATGAATTCGTATTTTTTAGGCTTTTCCAACACTGCCTCAGCCTCTAGAAATGCAGGCAGTATTATTACCTTGCGGTGTCGGTTGAGGCAATGCTACGCGTCTGAGACTTTAAAGGACAGGTGACGGGTCAAGGGCTCGAACTCCAGTTTACCTGCTCAGTCGTGAACTCTAACTAGTGACCTATTGGGGCGCTTGTTAGTAATTAATTTATCAAAAATATTCCTTTTATTGAAGCTTCAATAACATACAGAGTTAAAATTTTACCTTGCAAGTTTTGAATCGTTTACTACAGGAAAACTACAGGGGGTACAAAATTGAATCTAGTCTTATTTGAAAGGGGGATAGTGGGGGTTTGATAAATATTATATATGAAAATTATCCTCGCACAATTCAAGGCGCTAGATTCGAAAAAACTAAAATATTGACTTTTCCATTTGAATCTTAGATTACGCAAAAATCACATGAGGCAAAAAATTTAATCTGGTCTTATTTAAAAGAAGGATAGTGGGGGTTTGTTAAAAATATTAGCTGAAAAATTTC
>JAQIWA010001891.1:0-15655 GCA_034693305.1 Eueremaeus valkanovi
CACTGATTGGCTTCTCGTGTGGACAGCAGTTCGTTATGACATCTCATATAGCGTTCAAAGTATTCATTCATTTGATTCTGTTTTTTGACTTATGATTAAATGAATATATTTTTTCATTTTTCAGATAATTCTATTGTTCGGCCGATTCTTCTTATTAACCCATAAAATGTCTACTTATCTGAAGTCTAATCAAGGTAGCGATAAGAGTTGATCAAATTTGATAATACAGCTGGATAAATTTGAAATTTATATGTTGATCAATTATAAGCAGAGGAGTATAAAAGTGAAACCGAACTTGACGTTTCAATACAGCACTGCATTGAAACGTCAAGTTCGGTTTCACTTTTATGCTCCTCTGATTATAAGTATTCCATGTTATTATTAATAGCCTATTAATTATGTATTTGAATTGCTTTGCTCTCTATTCAGACATTATGACTTGAATCAAATAAACAAGTTGAATAAAAAACCAGCTGGGCTCAAATTAATATTTTTATTAAATCAATAGTAAAATGAATTCGAGTGAAAGCAACAAAAGTAGGGAAAAAAGTGTAACAAAATAATTAAACTGTTTATTGAAATATAAGTCTAATTAGAAATTCTGTAAAATATGTTGAAAAACACAAAAACAAATGTAAATAGAATTCTATAGAAATTATATATTTGATGATCGAAAGCATCGGAAACATCGTATCCCTTGTCAGCCCATCTAATAATAATCTTTTCCCTTTCGACTACATTCCTAATACTGTTCTAACTATTACTGTAATCCATATTCAGTCCTCGGGTTCACTATTCTATACATTCATGCATTCAATTCATATCTCTGTATAAGCGATGGATTCAGTGCTAATTAGTTATATATAAAACGATCAGAAAATAGAAGTAGAATTCAGTCAATAAGTGATAATTTTATTAAAAAAAACTTTAATTGAAATAATTGTTTACTTTATGTTTGGGATTATCTCGATCTGAATCATGTGTGCTAGGGAGTTCAAATATTCTATTCTTTACTGCTTATACTTTATTCTCTTCGCAACTGTTCTTCCAATACTTGGCCTTTAATCTGTCTAACTGTCCGTTTTGTTTCAATTTTCTGATCGCAGTATTGAATTTCGGTGTATATATGGAATCCTTGGGCATAGCTATGGCATACTGTCGGGGAAAGTCGCTGTGCCTGTCCTCGACATAAGTCAAGTCACAGTACATTCCGGTTAACAATTCAGCAAAACTTGACTCAACTATGAATGCAAATCGGGTTGAGTTGACTTTATCCACACCTTCTCTGGAATTTTTGGGCATATATTCAGGATTTTTCAACATTTCTGAATACATTTTACGAATAGTCGGGTCATTTGAAAGCGAGAACATGTTGAATGTGGAGCCCATACGGTATGTGCCGTATTTGATGTCTGTCTGATCGGCCAAATCGCGGAATGACTTGATATTCTTGGCTGTATTTTTGTGCATCAATAGCGCAATATTGGTCTCCATAATAGGTTCGGTGAAGTCTACGTACTTTTTGCGCACATCAGTCACTGTTATGTCTCCGACCGCAAAGTCAGCTCTCTTTCAGACAAAACAAAATTGATATTAAAAATATAATCGAATATAAGCAAGGTATATGCAGCCTAGATAATATAAGCTAGATATTATTTGAACTAGTCGTGCTATGGGTTTAGTGTGTGGGTATTTTTTAATTTAGTCTGATCTGAAAATGTTTCAAGATGTTTTTTTTGAAAATTGCTCAATAGTTTGATACAGTTTAGGCGATTACATAAGAATTTCAATTATTTTTATTACAATTTTATTATATATTTTGTATTTGTTTTATCATTCATTGTTAGCATTCCTTAAGACATTCATTGTTCGGAATCTATTTAGTGTTATTGAAAAATAATTGAAAAGTTTCATCAAATACAAAGAAAATATTCAATTTCTTCTTCAGATTTCGATTCTGTTTGAAGAATAAGTTTTGTTGACTCAAAGCAGAAGTATTTTGATATCAAATATTTGTTTAAAGAATTTTATAATAAATTCTATGAAATAAATATCAAACTAATAAAAGTGTATTTTATCCAAAAATCTAGAGTTTTTATATTTCAATTTATTCTACGAAATCTTATTTTTATTTCTAAGTATTATTATTTGTGTCAAGAATTTTATACGGGATGACCAAAAATATCTTAATTTAATGTATCGTTCGCCAAAAGCACCTAAGAATACACCTAACCTTAAACCTAACGTTTGTATCAGTTTAGCTAAAGTTTAATAAAAGAGAACTTTAGCTCTGACTGAAAAAACCGGTTTTGTTCTGAAAGTTTAAACTTTAAACTTTAAAGCATGTGAAGCACTGAACAGAACTGGTTTTTCACTCAGAACTAAAGTCCCCTTTTATTAAGCTTTAGTCATCGGACTGATAAAAGTGCTTTTACAGACACTGACTTCAATTCTGGCGAACTATAATTTAATGTATAAAACATATTTGAAACATAAAATTCTACAAGATGCTAATGTTTTCCTATCTACTCTAGTTATTTATTAGCAAATCAACAATGTTACCTACCGCATTATAAACTTCTCCGATCATACCATTGATCTTATTGTCCTGAATGACGCCATATTTGCCATCGGGTGAAAAGTATAGCTTATATTCAAATCCGACGATATCTGCGATTTCGTTCATCAGGTCTACGACATAGCCTTCATATTTGCCGCTCAGTCGGTCCGCATAGGGCCAGTTCTATCCAGACAATTGAATAATCAGTATCAAATATTTTAACAAATAGATTCAGCAAGTTTAACCTGTTTCAAATGAAAAGTTCATCTTTGCATATATTTAATCTATTTCTTTAATTCTTTTAATATTTTGGGTCAAAACCTATTATATGATTAAAATTTTAAATTCTTATAACATTTGGATTTTTGTTAAAGCATTCAAACATTTTATAGTAAATCAAAAGGATTTTCCGCTAATCTTATGAAGTTATTGGTTATTAACATCAGAAAAGAGATATTAAATTACAAAATGAAAATGATTGTGCTCGAACAAAAGAATTAGAACGTGTAATCTTGCTCATTCAATACTGTGTTATATAATTGTGAACATAATTCTGATTAAAAGCCTTAAATATATTCTTTTGTTTATCAAAATATAATTTATTTTTCAAAATACAATTTGTAATAAAATTCTCTTCTCTTCTGTATTAATGAAATCTCTATAAAAATAATAATTATTTTTTTCAGAATTCCTGACAGTATTTTCAATCGTTTTTCGGAATTTTCTTAACAGTATTTTCAATAATTTTATTAAAAATATAGAAAAAAATATCAAAATAGTTCTAAACAAAAAATAATTTCTAAGATTGAGTCATAAATTCTTGATTTATTCTGCGAAGAATTTTCGTTCATCTTATCTAAAACTTTCATCAATATGAGTAATCAAATATAAAAAGAAATCTATCTAATTTAATTTTGTTACAAAATTAGCATTGCTAACAAAATCTCAAATAAATTTTTTTCGGAAGCTTTTAAAAAAATTTAAGACTACTTTAAAAAAAGATATTATTTATGAGTATTTAATCGATATATTTGTTGACTAATCGGAAGTATATTACACATAAAGTATGCAATGAATAGAACAGTGAATATATGAACAGATATTTGAAAAGTTAAATAAGAAAATAATCTATAAGTCATCCGAACTGTTCTGATTTGAATTTTTAATTAAGCCGAAGCTTTAAAAGCAATGCTGAATAACTATCAATAGAATTCAAGGTCCGGATCACTTCCCACACAAATAACTTCTAAATGAATCAAAACATAATTCAATCGTACAGTAAGTATCGACAATAGTTTACATACAAAATGCACTTAATTTGCTTATTATACACAATAATGACTAAAAATATTATTCAAAAACTAAAAGGTATATTATATCATCAATTGCAAAATGATCCAGAATGTCATATATCTTTAAAATTGTTAATTTGATAACCTATGCTATACTAAAAATAGACTACTTAAGAAAAGTGCTCTTGAACATTATAATACCCAGAGGATTAATTCCCAGAGTATTTTAACCGTTTAGCTAACATTTTATAATTTTGTTTAATTATTCAAATGATGAGAAGATTACTTAACATATGAGATATTTTTTCATTTTATTCTGTATAACTACTGTATAAAGTATTCTGTGACATTAATTCTAAACTTGATAAAATTGATGGATAGATCAATTGATTTTATTAATTTAGCGATTGATTCAAACACACACTTTTGAATTAGACTTTACTTTACTGTTGTATTCATAGATTGCGTTCATTTACTGTATTTTTGAAATAATGTTACGAATATTTTTGGCATAGATTTCGCTTATAATTTCTACATTAATATATTCAAAGGCTAATAGAGATAGACAGACATAATACTAATTAAAGACATTTAAATCAAAACAAAATATTTTTGGAAACTTTTAATAATTAGTTCATATATTAGTTTAATTAATATAAAGAGCACTTAAAAGCACTTTACTTACTCTGATTGTGACTCCTTTGAGAATTTCTGCCTGAGTTTCGCCAGCATTAGCACAGGTAATAGTGAAATATAAAAGTACTAGAGCCGACTCAATTACCAGAATCATTTTAAGTCGGTAAATCAAAAAAAAATATCCAAGCAATACAACTGAGGATATAAAATAGAAAAATGTCGAAACTTGAACGGTATGTGTGTTAACAGTATTTACGCCAAACGCACAGAAATAATAAGTGATGCGTAAGAGTAATAACAATATTGTGAATCAGATATTTTGTAGTGATTTTTGGTTATGAAGTGAAATCATAGTTTGAAAACAAGTTTTTTCTATACTTTTTCTTTGCTTTCGCTTTATTTAACACTATTTTCTACTTTTAATGTGTAGGCGATAGTGACTTACAGTACCCTTGAATTCGTTAACTAAACTAATGCGTTGGGAGTGAAGAATATTTTCGTATTAGTTATAAAATCTTTAATTAGTTTTTAACATTGCTATTGACTGTCTGTTAATGTAAAAGATTTTTCATTAGTAATCCTTTATTCCGTTCAGCACTCAGTCCTTGAATTTTATCGGAGATAACACTATATGTGTTGTCTGTCTGTCCTTATTGATTGATTCAATACATGTTATATCTGACTTGAATTATATAACAGGGTTTGAAATATTGATTTATTGATAAATTAATCAGTAGCGTTAGTTCCCGTTCAAAAGCATCCAGGCTTTATATGCACTCGGATTAAAAGAATAATTTTATCATTGTAATTAGTTAAAATTTATATTCCAGCTATATTTTTGTAAACTCAAATGTACCCTCTTAGAATTTGGAATCATATTACTTGTTTCAACAAAATTTTGTTAGCCTGGCTGATTTTCATTTACAGAATATTCATTTAATATTTATATATTCCTTAATATTCCTTCAGTTATTATAAGAGCTTTGGACTCAAAAGAATATCAATCAGATTCCGACAGTGTTTTAGCTCGGATACAGTCGGCTTAATATGAATTTATTCGCTCTAAAAATTAGATCTTGTCATTTGAATTATTCATAAATTAATTATAAAGAGTAAACAGTATTTTATAAAGTTTTTGATTTTCTTGTGAATTATAAATATTCTGTAATTAAATGAATTTTATATATAGACTCAAATCAAGGAATAAATTAATATTTAAGTTAATAAATAAAGATTTTATTTATTATAAAATTAAATTACAATCAAAAATGTAAATAAAACTATACTTGAAATCTACACAAAAATAATCAATGCATAATTCATTATTTCAAACGACCTTACATTTCAATAGAATTGAGCTATCTATACGAAAGGTAAACTTTGATTTCAAAATTTGCTCGAAAGGTGGAGTCAGGCTATGCTCCAGTTAATTGAATTTCTACTAAATGTTAGTCAACTCAGGAGCAAAGAATATTTTATATTGACTTAATTCCCCATGGTCATAGCTAGTTCTAAGTAACTTAATTGGAAATATATTGAACAGTATCCAAGTTCATTCTAATTTAGTTGACCAAACAGGGGTTGACATAGCGGGTGACTAGGGTAAAATATGTACCTTGTGCAATAAAAGGAACTGTCTTGTCAGTCTGATTAAATTTATTTTGAAAACTATCTGAAAATATTTTAACCGATGTCTTATTTGAGAACACTGTCCAACGCTGTATAGAAACTATTCATTTGTTTTGAAAGTATAAATAATTTTCAGTATATTTACAATTAATGTAAAAATAAAGAGAAAATTATGCAAAAGAAAAGCTAAAGATTGAATTAGATGAGCTGGATCAAAAGCAAGCACAAAGCGGTAAACAGAATAAAATTATAACTAAACTGTGTATAACTAGAGCTGACGTCATAGCTATCAGTGCATTGATTAATCCAATACTTATTCTTGAGATTATCTAACTCTCCGGTGATATTCAACTCATTTAAGGCATAATTAAAAGCATTCAAATATTTTGATCCCTTTTTCAATGCAATCGCATATTGTGTATGAAATTCCGGGAACTCTTCCGTCGAGTCATTGATCAGCATTAGATCACAATTGGTATTAGTTATGAATTGCAGTGAAGATGATTCGCCTATAAAAGCATATTTAGTTGCATTGACTTTTGCAATGCCTTCCGTAATGCTTCTGACAAACACTTCTGGATTCTGAGTCATAAATGTATACATTTTGCGAATTAACGGGTCTTTTGATGACTGAAACCTCATATGAGTGGACGAGTGTTCGAGCAGTCCGTATTTGACTTCAGTCTGATAGTACAGATCTTTGAATGACAGCATGTCCTGGCCATACGTCTTGTGCACAATTGCTGTTATACTTGATTCCAGGATTGGTTCAGTAAAGTCGACAAATCTTCGCCGAACTTCAGTGATAGTCAGGTCTGAGACCGCGAAGTCTGCTCTCTATTCAGGATTTAATTAAAGGAAAATTTATATTAATTTATAGTAAATATTATTCATCAGAGCATTCATTGTATGCAATGTTGACGAAAATATTTTGTAATTAATTTCTTCGAAGAAACCATAAAAAACAATTTATTAATATTAATATATTTTTGTAGTTTCAGCAAAAATATACTTATGTTCTGAACATTGAGTAGGAATTCATAAAAATATTTGCAAAGAAAGTGTAATTAATATAATATAAATGTTATTCTGAAGATTCCCCAAGAATTTTGAAATTTCTATTTCATTACTAGATTTGAATAATTTTCTCGAAATAATGAAATTATATTTTTCTTCCTTCACATGCATTAAAGATTAATTTCAATGTAATGTTAATTAAAGGTTTGAATAGTTTATTCTTATTATCAGAACTCAAGTACTGTATTAGACATTGAATATAGAATTTATTCAAATCAGTGGTGCGCAAGGTCAACCTCGTGTCGATTGTGAATAGAGGAGTAGACAAAAAACAATACTTCCAAAAAATCAATGGGTAGTACCAGGACAATCTAATGGTGGAAGGTCAATTAAAATTATATCCAGCTAAAATGTTTTTAAACTTATTGAATAGACATTATCCGCATCTCTGCTTAGAATATATAACTGATAAATATTTTCGGAAAACATTCTTTTATTTGTGATCTATTAAAGGTTTTGAAGACTATCAAGGTCAAAACTAGTAAGGATTTGTCCTTATTTTCTTCCAACCAATCCTTGATCAATTCTGTTGATCAAAGAAGTTCCGGAATCTCTTCTCTCTAACAGTAATTACGAAAAATCAAATCACATGTAAAATGATATACCATTTCATATACACTGGTCTGAAGTCAAGACTTAATTATATAATTGATATAACAATGAAAGCGAACAAAGAATCAAATGATTCAATTCGGATGAAATCGTAATATGAGCAAGGAAATGATGATAAGTTTTGCTCAATAATATAAGCTTCTTAGTTTAATGATTCCACTTGAATCCAAACATTATTCCTAAATAATGGACCTGGATCATATTGCGGCAGAAAAATGATTATCTACGGAACAATTGATATAAAAATTGTTTCATTGGTTAGATTCAGTTGCATTCTTGTTCGGAAACTTGATAATTTTTCATGTAGTTATATCTTAAACAATTTGTCTAGGTTCATTATTTTTTATAACGCTATCAAGTTGAAATTAAAAATTCAAACAAAAATGTTTTTTATATTATTATTGTTAATGAAAAATGTTCTAGTTATGTTATATTTGAAAAGTGGACACTTAAAACCATCATGATAAAGCATAATTAGTTTTCAGTGCAAAGCTTGTGAGTTGGAAACCCCGATCCGTTTGCATCACTTGTTATCATATTTTAGTATTTATTAGACTTGAAGTCAGAGTAGAATCAAACAAATAGATTGATGATTTTGATCTTGGCTATTTATGTACACTAGTCTGGCATGGTTTGATGAACATTAATAAAATTGGTAGATTATATGAAAAATGACTAAATAATATGGATGTGGATCATTCTGGCAATTCTAATTCAGTGAACTAATGATCCAAATATGAATATCCTTGATCAGTACAGATAAAGCCAGTTCATATTGATATTGGTTTCACTATCGGATGTGACAATTCTTGGGAAAAGCACTTGAGTGCAAATGACAGGACCTAGTTCACTATCTGACTAACAGTTATATAATTCAAGCTATTTCTTACATAATATTATTGAATATCTCGTGACTAAAGAAGTGTTTATTTCAGTTCTCTATTAACTGATTAACTCTTAGCCAACAAAATGTAATTCTCAGAACATATTTAAATAATTAATGAATGAGTTGTTGTTTAACTTGTTTTTCATACTTTTTCAATATCTTTTGAGCTCTCTCTCTCTCTCTCTCACTCTCGCGAGTTGTATATATTTCATTGCATACCTAAAGCGAAAGTAATACTAATATTACGAAACTTTGATGTCATAGTTGTTAAGCAAGAAAACGCCTTTTGAGAGGAAATAATATTTTCATCTTTCTATTTGATTGTTTAAAACTTTACTCTTAATTGTAAAGAATTTTTTGCAATCATTGCTATAAAATATTTGATAGTTTAGATTGAAATAAAGCATTATTAAGTCAACCTAATCAAGTATCATTTTATATCATTTCAAAAAAATTATGATTTAAATTAATTTTTTCCCACGTATTGAATAATATTTAATTCATTGTTTTCAAAAAAATAAATTATCAATAAACTTATACAGATCATTTAATTTAATTTCCACACCATTTGATCATCATAGAGTTTCTTCCTGGTTAATTTTAATTAATAAATTAACTTGTTTATAAGAAGACGTGAAGTTTTCTGAATCAATATTTGCAATACTTTTTCCATTTACACAATGAAAGTCCAAATGTCAGACAAACCTAATAGTGATCGACAGTATTGTATGGACTTTATTATTGATTAAAAGTAAATAAAAAGGTTTTATCAGTCAATGTATAAGATTTAGATACACAGGTACTGTACTGTACAGACAAGGAGTCTAATGTGTGTTCAACTCTGAGTAATAACTCATATCTTATTTTTGATAACTTTTTATCTCTTTCGACGATTTCATATCAGTTAGAAATTAAAACAAGAATTAAAAAAAATTTTGACTAAATAATTAAACTTTTATTCAAGCAATTATTTGATTCAAAACTGATAAGAAGTCTTCAAAAAAAATAAGATAACAGTCAGCACTCAGAGTTGTACATACATTAGATTCCTGGTCTGTACATGGTAAAATCAAAGTAAAGAGAATAAGACACAGTTGATTTTTATGTGATTTCACACGCTTGGAGATAACCTGATAAGTAAATAAAGTAAATCTCCATGATTCAATTTACACAAATTTCTTTTATCTATAAGCAGAGAAGGGCAGACTTCGCGCAGGCAGGGGAGGATAAATTGCACAATATGGCCAATTTTTTCTGTGCGGGATTCAGCAAGGGCATTTTATTTTGAATTCGCGCCAAATTTATATACGCTGCGCAAAAGAGTTATATTTTTTATATTTTCATTAAATAACTAAACATTTTATCGTATTTTTAATTTTTATATATTTCTCTCTTATTTTAAAAATAGTCTCAATTTTTCCACTTTATTGTAAACATAATATTTATCCAGTTCTTTATTGACAACTCATTTATTTCAAACGGTAATTGAAATCAAATCGTTTTAATTCCGGTAAACAAATAATTAGTGAAACAAAATATTCATTAAAAAGTCTGAAAATACTTTGTCTTTATCAGCCAGGCTCAATTTTGAATACACAGAGGAATTACCGTAATAGTCTATTATTAGTTGAGTTTGTTTTTCAAACTGGTGTCTCTGTTGTGTTCAGAATCAGCAGAATATGTGAATCTGGCAGCGGATGAATAGAGCCGACAACAGAACTAGAAATATTCACAACTTATTTCAGATTAAGTTCTTTATTAGAAATGTTTCGAAATCTGAAACAACTTTTATATTAATTCAATTGAATTCATAAGAAATATTTTCGAGATTTTGATCATTAGTGCGAATATTGGAGAAAATAATTCAATAAGATTTTGAAAATCAATTGAAAGTAAATGTGAAAAAGAAGAAATTTTGTGTTACAATCATACCTGGCCCAATTTTACTTCATATCTACTATGCCTGTGAATTTACAAAAACACATATTTGCAGAGATGACTATTTTACAAATATATCAGTAACATTTTGTCTGATATAGTCATGCAAAGCAGAGACATTTTTTCTGTACAGTCTCAGACATGATAGTTATATAAGGTAACATTGGGCCAGGTATGGGTTGGTAAGGTTGAAATACATAATGTGTTTCTATTCTATGCTTTCTATCCTATGATTTGATTGCTGTTTACGACTCATTGTTTATGTCTTTTCTAGAAATGTTGATTCAATTCCCAGTATTTCCAAGAAAAGTATTTCATTTTATTCGTCTGACCTTTTTATAAAGATAAGCAAGTTGAATTTGCTACAGAGTTGCATCCTGATTCTTTCAGTTTATAATCAAATATTAATAATAAACCCTGCATTTACATAGTCTTAAAATTAACCCATCTATAAATTTTTGTTGAAACATAATTCACAGTTACAGATCAAAGACCTTGCTTATCACAAAAACTAAATACAAAAATAGAAATATTTCAAAAGAATTCAATTTCAATAAAAAGATAGGATTTTATGGAAAAAACTTTTGTTTATTGAACTGAAATGAATGAATGAATAAAATGAGCTTCACTTGTATCACATGCATAAATATATAATGAAAGCGTAGGAAAAAGAAAATGATCTACGTACAAAACTTCTGGGTAAAATAAATAAATGAAATAAAAATAAGAGGATATTTCATACAAATATTGTATTCCTGTATAAACCAGTGCTTAAAAGCATTCAAATATAATATATATTTTGATACACTATTAAATCTATTGACTGAACAGTTCCTGAATTATACAGATTATACCCAATCAGTGCACAAATCAATTCTGAATTTTATATAATTTATGTATTAAACAAAAAATACGGAAAACTATATAAATTCAAAATTGTTCGCAACACCATTTACGCAATAAAAATAACTAAGCAAGCATGATTTGTGCACAAAAACTGATAGCCAGGCGCCAGACATATAGCCCTATTCCTCTGTCACAGTTACTGCAGTTGATGAGAAGGGGTCGCAACAAAAAACTCGTTAACCGACTAATTCTGGAAAAACCTGTGGAATATGTAATACCTGAGTGTCTGACACATACACTGAGTTCAAGAATCTATTGATTATTCACTAATACTTTATATATGTTTTAGTCGAAGAAAATTCCTATCCTTTGAACTCCCAATGGAATAGAGACCTAAAAAGTTGGGTCAGATTTATAATTACCCGAAAAAAAATATTATTTATAATTATAATTATTTGTTGATTAGATTTTTTTTGCATAAAATGTTTATTTTTTTTGGATAAATATTTTGTTTTCAATGAAATTTTATTTATCTTTTCATTTATTTATTTACTAAAAATTCTTATCAAATAAAATAATTAATTTTTTCCGTTAATTAATTGAAATTCAAGGAAATATTGAGTGCCTCACAAAAAAATGAGTTAAACCAATATATCTTTAATTATAATTAAATATGAAATCAAGTCTTTCTGAACATATTTCGGATATTCTTGACACAAATTGTTGATAAATTGACACAAATTTTTTGTCACTAAAATGTTGTCCGATAATTAGCCAGATACAGATATTGCCCCCGAGTAGTGTAATGTTCTTAATGTTAACTTTAATGAAAAAAGAATTATAATTATTTACGCAAATAATTAATTTCTTATTAATAAATATTAATAACTCTCAAATAACCTCCGGGTAAAGGTTCGGGTTTTGATATAGGATACATTGATAATTATTTGACAAAAATATGTTTATTAATTAGCAATTAGTAAATTAGTTCTAAAAACTTAATGCAATTAATAATATAAGAATATATTCATTGCGTTATCAAAAAATCAATAAATTATATGAAAAATAAAATATTTTTAAATAAAAATTTACAAATAAAATATGAATTTTAAACAAAATTATAATCAAGTCATATTTTAATTCTGTAATTAAATTAATATTTGTTAAGCATTTTTGTTGGAAAATGCGCTTCAATTGGGTATAAAAGTTAGCATTTTATGTAGAAATACAGGGATAGGACATCCCAATGAAAACCTGGTTATCCAGTTGTAGCCGGTTCAAAATTGTAATGTTTGAACTTAATCCCAATCTCTATCTAATTTCTCAAACGTGTACTCTCTCTATGAAATGCCAAAACTTGTGACTCTCTCTTAACTTTGTGTATGTATGGCAACAATAAACCCACTTATGATTTGTTCGGATTAATTAACGAAATTAAGCATTAAATCCGTATTTTAATCGAAGTATAAATTTTTTTAATGCTTTTTCTGTGAAATTAATTTTGATATTAATTGACGTTTTATTTATTTATTTGAGTTTTTGCGTCTGAATTGTATAGAAATTTTTGTTAAGCTATCTATTAGTTTAAAAATATTTTGGTTAATATATATTTTTTGGTTATATAAGAGTCAACAGTATTTCAGCCTTTGATTCGATATAAAAGAGTTCTTATTATTAATAAATATTTGATATAATTATATACTAATTATCTAAAGAAAAAAAATTCACGAGAGCTCAGCTTATCTCACGTCAGACCACAAGACGAGATACAGTAAGTTATTTTGTTATTTAATTTATTGATTATATAATATGAAAAATATTTCGATAATTTTTTATCGTTTATAACTATTTAATTGATATAATAATTATTTGACTTAAATATCAGATAAATGTAATGTAATTACTGATTGATTGTATTTGTATGAAAATATTGAGGAAATTCATTTGAAAATTATACTGATATGTAAGACAGCAACTTTTGTGGCGACACTTTTTTATAAGCATTACTCAACCACAGAATTTATTTGATAATTTAACCTGGTGGAATTGATATTCTGCTGATTCAAACTAAAGTGCATTGCACACAATTAAGCCATGTACAATTATTTTAATTTAATAATCTCTTAATTCCATTTTGCTCTTTGTTTTATATAAAAAATGCACTTGGGACTTTTTAGCTTAATTTTCAAATAGCAATACAAACTTTCAGATACTTATTAAGTAGTTTTTTCTGTAAATAAAATCCATTTACTATTTAACAGAGATAGGCAATGGGGAGGTATAGAAGGTATACCCTCTCTGTGATTTTGGTCGAGGCTGTCACCCCTTCTGTTTATCGAAGATTTACGTAAACCCCTCTCTATTTTGTGGCGAAGCGACGGATTTCCCATTGATTTTGAGGCAAAAATTTGAATATACCCCGACCTGTACCCCCTGCCCGAAATTTTGAGGCTTACTCTCTTTCGTCAAACCCATTGCCTATCTCTCCTATTAAATTAACAAAAATAAAGTCAATATATTCTACAAAAATATACTGGTTTATTTAGAAATATTATTCAAATAAGAGTGAAAAGTAATATAAATTTACTTTTTATAGAAATGCCGATAAATTTATAGATTCAGACCAGATTATAAATATTTAAAACACCTGGGACAGGGAAAAAACTTTGTGAGCCGCGAACCGACCATCTCTCATATTGATGTCAAGCGCTTCATACACCACAGGATGCTCAGGCAATCAAAACTATTTTATTGAATTTTAAAATAGAGCCGGCATAAAAATCTTTGAAAATCAATGAGGGTACTTAATGGAATGCTCACATGTTTTACAGTCTGTTGTGTAGAAAATTCAACTGAAATAAATTGCTTTATTTTAGTTTTTTTCAAAGACGTGGGTTGTTTATTTGCAATAGAAACTTGAGCATGCTGCATAAAGAAAGAGTAATTTCATCCAACATATATTATTATATTAATATAAGTGGCATTTATTTATCATAAAAATATTAGTAGTACCCGGCTCAATAAATATCAAATATCTTGATTATTTTCTTTTTATCTGAAGAAAACGATATTTGTTTTCGTGAATAAATGCATTAAAATCTCATTATTTTTAGTAATAATATTAGAGATCAATAACAAGAATAAGAGGTTTAGAAATGTTTTGAATAAATATTTGCTTTACTTTTCACTAAATTCTAATAATGAGCCAGCACTAATTGTCCAGCTAAGATTCAATTCAGAATATATAGCAAATAATTATCATATAAAAATGTGATTGCAACTAGATGGCTTAAGGTTGGCCAAAATGTTTTTAAAATCAAAAATAACCCCAAAAGTACCGGTAGAATGATTATGAACTATTATACCCTGCCATATAGTTAACCTTGATTGAAAAGTCACATTCTATGTATTCAATTTTAAGCTTTCTATTTTAATACCTAGTTGCAACGAAACTATCAGTATGAGATTACAATTATTTTGCATATAGTCTTGATTTGACCTGGACAATGACAGTTCACAGCATTCCATTGTGAGAAACACTTACATTATTATAGACTTCACCGATGATGCCATCAATACGTCCGGTATTGCGATCATAAAAGCCATATTTACCATCGGGTGACTCATACAGCTCATATTCATAGCCAAAACTCTTGAACATCTTATCCAAGACATCTATAGCATAGCCATGGTACTTCACTTGTTCGTTACTGTCAATATAGCCGTCGACATACGGCCAGCTCTGTTGACATATTTATCGATTAATATATGATATGCTTTGAACTTATTTTCATTCAAATGTAAAACAAATATAGAATCGATTATTAGATAAAATGTCATTTTTTTATCAGTAAAAGTTGTCTGAAGCACAGGGATCTAATTGCATTGACTTCAAATTGATTGCTATTTTTACCTGGTATTACACACAACAGTAATAGTCTGAGAATTGAGTTTAACAAACGATAATAATGAAATGAAACAAAAAACTTAGATTGAAGTGAACGGTCGGAACAGGGATTCGAACTCAAGGTCTTTGCCACAACTGTGAAAAGGCAACCATTGCTCTTTCTACCCAGCTTTAAATGAGCTGAGCACTTGTATGTAGCGTTGCAAAAGAATAAATTTATTATAAATTCCCTAATAAATTTATTAATAAATTTTTTAAAAATTTATTATTGG
>JAQIWA010001892.1:0-15651 GCA_034693305.1 Eueremaeus valkanovi
AGTGCCAGAGAGGGCGCCTACAGTGGTGCGCTTGATGTGAGCCCCATGTCTGTGAGCTTAATGTATTTTTGCTTTATGCTTTAAAACTCGCCGCAACTTTCGTCATGTTCCGATATAAGCCGGGCCATATTTTTAAAATTATCCAATTTTTCTCAGTTGTCGCGGCTTACAGTATATACACAAATATACGGTATATTTGAGCCAAAAAGTTGTTTTTTGTCCGATTCTATACAACACTATAAACCATTAGAACCGTTGCATAAGATTTCAATTCAAATAATTCGATTGATTGGTCTGAACAGGAGTTCCCACACTTGACAACCAAACCGTTTTAGCCGTTCAGCAACTCTTCAATGAAACGAATCACTCGAACTCAAACATCTCAAACACTGGTAAATAAGCGTTACTTCTATTCCTTTGGTTGCCTTTCCTTCCTTTCCAAACCTAAAATCCTATTTTAATGAGTCCTTTAGTCGTAACGAATAAAATTTGATATTTATTTGTAAAAACAATTGCGTCGACAGAAGTGTCTGACTCTGAAGAGGATGTCTTTCAATGCGGAAAATGCAAAAAACAATTCACAGTTTTGTCTGCATTTGTGAGCCATAAGAGAGAGTGCGGTCGTAAAGGAGTGAACGCAAGAAATGCTAACCAATTGTCGAACTCTATCGCTGATACTCACCAAACAATTACTATAAAGCCCTCATCCCTGAGCTCTCAGTTATCACTCCCGACGTCTCCGACTTTGTCGACGATAGCCAATGGCGTCATATTAAGCGAATCAGATCTGCTGTCTCTGACCACTGGTTTGGAGCACAACATCGGAAACATCTCATCTATCAGTCCCTCTGGTCTTCATATAACGAGTGACAGCTCTTTGGGCGCAAATGATGGGAACGACACGTTCTCTACTGTCTTATCAGGAATTACTTCAACACATAATCAAGTGATCCAGACGTCGAGCAGCGGAACGACAGCTCAAACCATTGGTTTACCCCTTTCTCTAATCAATAATTTGGTTTCGACTCCTTTTTTAGTCCAAACGACTAACAACTCGAACAACAGTTCGATAAACACGACTTCAGTCAGCCTTCCATCGAATTACGTACTCATATCTCAGTCCAATTCGATCGCACCCAACAATAATTCGATTCCAATAACAGTCATCTCGTCATCCAATGCCTCACACCTGAGCTCAATCACTCCGACCATAACTCACTCGAAGCCGAACACAAATATTGTTTCGAATATTAAACCAAAAGATTCTCAAAACAGAGTCAGTAATCAACAGAAGAAACAATTGGACGCAGCCATACATGTGCTCCCGTCCTCTGACCTCAAGGCCTCTACACATAAGACCCGCAAACGAGTGATAAAAAATGAAACCAATAATACGGATACTAAGTGTGCGAATCCTATGTCACCGAAGAGATCATCCAAATTGAAGTGCACTTTCTGTGACCGTAAGCTATCGTTCCTAAGCATACAGTGCTTATCGCACCTATTGTTTAATCTAACCATTCGTTCACTTTAAGGGAGTTTTAATAAGAATTTTGATTTACAACAACATATTCGCTGTCATACCGGAGAAAAACCATTTCAATGCATTGGTCAGTAAGGCTTGAGATAAACCTCTGTTTCATTAGATTTAATAAAATTCTTGTTTTTATTGCTCTTATAGTCTGCGGCAGAGCTTTCGCACAAAAAAGTAAGTCTTTTGTTATTTTCGTCGATTCCTTATAATTCTAATGAATTTTGATTTTAAGGTAATGTCAAAAAGCATATGCAGACCCATAAGGTATGGCCGGATGGGTTGGCGCACACACTGCCACCGCAGGCCTCCATCACTTCACCTGATATTTCAAAAGATGACAGCAATGACGACAATGAGAGCAATGATGACAAAGAGAAGAGCTTAGAAGCGATTGAGCGCAACCCCATTGATAGCAGTTATGTCTGTCCTTATTGTCGATATAATGGTGCGTATTATCCGTTGCTATCATTGTTTCAGTGATTGTAATCAAACTCTTTGTCCAATCATTGCTCAAAAGGCAAAACATATTTTGAACTGAAGAGTCATATGAAGTCTCACAAACGGGAAAAGGTGTACAAATGCATTCAGGCCTCCTGTGGGGTCATGTTCTCTGAGTTGGAGCCCTTTTTGGGACACATTCAGACACATGAAACTGAAATGACCTATCGGTGCCATCAGTGCAATAAAACATTCAGTTCCTTATATGATCTCGGATTACATCAATACTCGCACTCTCTATACCCGAATCAGGGCTCCCGATCCGGACAGAGGTTCTAATCAGTGCGCGATCAGTCGATCGCCTTATAGTAGAACTGAATTCTGACTCGAATTGCATTTCAGATACTTTCGGTGTCAGAAGTGTCTGAATAAGTACACGACACCGGCAGCACTGGAGCACCACTTGGCGACGTCGACCCATCACTATCCCTGTCAGAACTGCAATAAAGTGTTTCCGTGCGAGCGGTATCTGAGGCGGCATTTGCTGACTCACGGCTCAGGCCTTCATATCTGTCAGTACTGCGAGAAGACGTTCAAAACCGCAAACTATCTGAAGGTTCACTTAGTCATACACACGGGTGAGAAGCCCTTTGCCTGCAATCTATGTGAGGCCGCATTCAATCGCAGGGATAAACTAAAGCGCCATAAACTGGTTCACGACCCCATCAAACGGTTCAAATGCCCGTTCAAAGGACACACCGGATGTCCCAAAGGTTTAATCATTTATTTGGAATTGATTTCATTCAATGACTAATTAATTAATTAATATTTAACTCAGAGTTCAATAGACCGGACAAACTGAAGGCCCATATCCTGACGCACAGCGGCATAAAACCACATCAGGTATAGTACGCATAGAAAGCAATTCTCAAGTTTTTAAGACTAATTCCTATTATCTGTAAAACCGACCATAAGTGCAATGTATGTCTTCGCTCGTTCTCACGTCGAGCACATCTACGAGAGCACCAGAAGGCACACGAAAGCAGTCAAACTGCTGTCGAGACGACTCCGACCACAATAGCGAATGCGATTTCACTGAACAAAAGCGATTTCATAACTCTATTCGATTGTCAGAGTTGTGGCCATTTGTTTGCCTCAGAATATGACCTCAAAAAGCACTCGTGTGTCGGATCAGCCGATGCCGGGTTAGTCCCGAAGACCAAGAAGAGCACAAAGCGGACGAAGAAGAGCGCACTGTTGACATCGACAATGAGCACTGGGAGCACGACTGCGTCCAAATCGAAGGTCAAGCTGTCGAACATGAGTTCAACCCTAACGACGGCCTCACTATTGGGCGACGCGTCGGAACAGATGACGCCTAAGGACTCGTCAAACAGTGAATTCACGTTTCAATTTCACGACGGATTGGATGATAACATACCCACCGCTCACATCGAGATCATTACCGCACCGGTAGATATTGGAAGTCATTTTCCGCCGATCGTAACCATCGACGGAATACAATATCCAACGATTCCTATACTGACGAGCAGTGACTGCGAGGACGAGAACACTGATAGCAAAGAGGAAATGACGACAAAAAGACTTCTTTTAACGTCTATTCCGTCTCTCAAATGATCGGACATTCGATTGATTCGAATTCATATGAAATAAAACCGAATTATTCTTAACTCATATCGATTTGCGGACCAATCGATTCGACTTTTATATACACAACACATAAATAGCTTTTATTTAATAATTATTTTATTTAGTGATTGATTTGAATGTAATTAAGGACTGAATGCGTAATCACTTGGATATTAATATATATTTTAATTCTATTTATTCTTCATTTACAGAACAGAGACTAAAATGTAATTATATTTAATATTTTGTAAAATATATTAATACTAATCAACAGTTTATTTATAACTAAAATAAATCTCAATATTATTATAATTATTAGTATTTATATGACTTTGAGTGCATTTATTGATATTTTAAAATATTTTAATTCTTATTCTTATTGTAATTATTTGTAATTAATTTAATTTTCTTCAATCGACACAACGTTTTCCCAACTGTTGTGAAGTTTTATTGCTTTGGCTTTAAGTAAATTCATTTCATTTTCAAAAAATCGCATTATTTTTATTCTCTTCTGTTTAGAGCTCAGACTAGATATGTCTTCAATCAGAGCCGACAGGAATTTTCGGTCCAAAAGTATGGGTCCGTTCTCTCGGACATAGAATGTCGTCCTTTTGTTCACTCGCGGAATGTATGGCTCTTTTGTGGGCAGAATGTCATCCATTCCCAAGTGATAGATCGGCAATACCTCCAATTCCCTGCACGTGTTCTCACTGAAGACCTGTTCCAGAACAAGTCGGGCCAAACCCCACTTCAAATCGTACGATGGCTTCACCTCTCGATCCATGTCTTCGCTTATATTGATGTCTGTCTCCAGTCTTGAGCTCACAGTTTGTGACTCTTTGTTATCGATCACTACTTTTCCTTCGGGGAAGAAGTGAAGCCATTGGCCATCTCTGAGCAGTTCTAATGCAAAATCCATCGCCGGTTGATATAAACCCTTTCCTCTGATTATCGGAAATGTCTTCCCCATTGAAAAGAAGGCCGAATACAAGCTATTAGTGAAACAGATCTCTTGAGCCGCAGCCGACCAACGATGACGACTGGCATAGAGTTGCCACTTGAGTGGCATCAATGGGCCCCACATGAGTGGGTCGTCCAAACAGGAACAGTGGTTAGAAATCGTAATCAATGGGCGCTTCTTATGGTTGTTGTAGTGTTTGGTCAAAGTGTCGATCAGTACGAAGTGGTTGTGCACTCGACTCGAGTTCAGACATTCGGTCCACACTTTGCTGATCAGACCAATGGTTGGAACTATGAGTTTGGATCCGATCTTCCACTTGAGGGACGACTTTCTGCTTCTGAATCGGTTCAGAAGTGACGGCCATTCGATTGAACCCATTTCGACAATAGTTGTGACAATTATTGGTTTCAAATCATTTCAAATCACTTCATATCTGATCCACTCTTTTGTGAACACAATTCACAACAATAGCAAGAATTGAATGCAATTAGTTGTGCGATAGAGAGCGCCGTATGTCTGCACAGTTGCCTCAATAGAGGGATCCTATGGTTTGTTTCGGTCTTTTCTATTGAGGACTCAGTACTGAAAACAATGCGTTAAATGAATTATTTAAACATATTTTGAATTTTGTGTTAATTTAGTTATAAATAATTGATTGAAAGCCAATGCAAACGAAAATGTTTTCGAAATTACTTCTAATTGTTTTGCTTTTAATACCGATTACTCTTATTCTCCAACAAAACGGTATTTAATGATAGTTTTTGAACCAATCCATGCATTCGTGGCTTACGTGGCATTCAATCACTCAATCGATCGCTTTTTCGACTTTGAAAGCACTTAAATCCAGAGCTAATCCATTGCTGACATGTTTTTCAGGACTTTCCCACTCTTTCTATGCAAACGCTGCCGAAGAGCCCAACACTGAAGAGAACGCAGACGTTCTCGAAGGCGAAGAAGAGGCGAACGTCGAGGACAGCGATGTCCTCAAGTCGGCCGAAGACGAGGAGGAAGAGGACAGCGAATCGGTTCAGTTGAAGGCCTCGCCAGACATAGACTCGTTCTTCTTGTTCACAAAGCCGTCGCAGACGTCCTTAGGTTTGGAAGCGATTCAGACAATTGCTGCTTAACTTAGACTTAATTATGGATCCATTGATCAGAACTTCCGGCCGGAAAAGAAGTCCACTTTTTGGTCGGTTTTGCAAATAAAGGAACCAAAGAGTATGTCGTGGACTCAATGGACGCCTCCTTCAGATACGCTCAAGACTTCAGTTTTCATTTGCAAAATGTGTGCAAAACTCAACTCATTTTGAATTGAATTCAATTAATATTCGGTTTGTCTTAAGTTCACAGCAATTGCTTACAACCGAGTCGTCAAACCTAAACAAGAGGTTACTCTCGCCTATCAGTTCTTCGTGAGTGAGGCCTACAGTACCCGACCCTATGGTTTCACTGTTAACCTCTTCTATAGAGACACTGTAAGTGCTGTCCATTTCAATCGTTTAGCTCTTATTTATCGATAAAATTATATTGAATTCAAATGAACCGAAAGGACGGAAACCAATACCTGAACGCAGTTTTCAACGAAACCGTATCGATAGTGGAATTGGATGAGGGCTTAGACGGCGAGACCTTTTTCTTGTACTTGTTTTTGGCGGCCGTCGGGGTTCTGGCGGTTGTGGCCGCTCAGCAGTTCTTCGTCACATTCAGTGTACGTCTAATCCATTTGTTTATTCAAACAAAACACTAATGAAAGGAATGGTATGTTTGCAGAAAAAGCACTTGACCTCATCCAAGCAGAAGACAGAAATGGGAACTTCCAATCCGAATGATGTCGACTACGATTGGTTACCCGAAGAGACACTCAACTCGATCAGTAGGTTTCCGACAGTCCATACAATACGGGTTAAGCGGATATGTTTGTGGAACTACACTATTATAATAACAATCCTCTAATTTGTTCTCACACTTCGTATAAGCCATGGATTCGATGCTATACTCAAACACTTCAAACATATCTATCGCTTAACTCAGTCTTAATGACAATTGACTTCATTTATCATTAATTTATTCTCTGATTGTCTGCAGACAAGTCCCCGAAGACGAGACAATCTCCGCGACAGCGAAGAGTAAAGAGAGGAACGGGTTCTGCAGACGACTAATGTATTTTAGTGCCTAATAATAATAATATGACTCAGTTTTGAAATTGTCTCCAATTCTGTTAACATTCAAGTCATTCGGTTTAACAATAATTGTTTTCATGTCATTTGAATTCAGATTTTATTGTCAGAAATTACTCAACAATTCGGAAAGACATCCATTCCTGCATTCCATTAGAAGTTTATTTTGTTTTTTGTGCCACAATTACAATACGATTGGTTTAAAATCAATTTTTTGGGATTTTATTAGTTTTTAGTGTTTTTTAAATTTAAATAATAATTGAATGAAATAATAACGGAATGAATCGATTGAAAGACTGATTAGTAGACCAATACTGAGGTTAAATTGAATAGTATTCATGTTCAGAGCATAGCACCGGCCTCTTCGTTGACCGGTTCGCCTGTATTGGTGTTTGAGTTATCGCTATTTGCGCTCACATTCGCTGCATATTTTTGCTGCAGATTTCGCGCTATTTTTGTGTATTCGTTGTCAAGACTTTTGATGAACGGACTGTTCAGACCGTTTCCGATAGCGTTGGCATCCATTTGATCGAAACCATCCAATAGTGTCGTCATTGTATAGATCTCTTGGTCTTCGATATAACTGTTAAACAAATTATTAGAAAATATTTGAATACATTGGTTGAACATATGTCCGGATAGACGAATAGACACCTCTTTCCCTCCTGGAAAGCCTTTTGCGCGGCCACCACATCCTCCCGGGCCAATTGGATGAGCACAAGAGAGATGAAAAGCCGACCCAATTGTCTCGTGTCTTCATTTTGCAGCTCATAGTTCATAGCCTTTCGGAGCCATTCGATCGCTTCGTCATATTTTTTGAGTTTCAAGAAAATTCTGACCGATTTGTTTGCATACTCGGCCGCCTGTCGAGGCCTGTCCTCAAGCATTGTCACTTCTGATGCCTGTCCATACCATTGCGCAGCCTTTGAGGGATTCTGACTTTCGATCATTCTGTTGGGGATTGAGTTAAGACAAGTGTGCCGTTAGAACAATCAAATGTTCGGGTGCTCTACAATCAAGTGAGACATACTGTGCGCCCCTATTCAGAGTGAGGGCAGCCGTGTCTGGAATGCCGTGTTCTCTATACATATAACACGAGAGTTCAAAGTATTTGATGACTGAATCCCAATCATTCATATCTTTGCAAATAATGGCCGACTGTTCGTAAGATCTGATCCGATAAACAGATTTGAAATAATTATCAAATATTTTAATTCCAAATCATTTTCCATACTTTGCGGCCGAAAAGTATGACTTGTTTTTGGCGAAACAGTCGGCAGACTTGAGGTGTGCGTCAAGACATTTGTCGGGCATTCGCACCGCTTTGAAACAAGTGGCTGTCCATCGGCCACAACCAAAATTCAGGGTTAATTCAGTTCAATTCAATTCAGACTCAATTCATTCAATACAATACCGGCTCTCGAGTACTCATTGGCCGCCAAATCGTAATCCGGTTTCCACTTAAGAAATCCAGTCTTAAGACTATTATTGAGATATAATTCAATTGAATACCAATTGCTATCAAATTATATCAAAAGTCTTACTATTTTTCGGCCCTATTATAGCATTCGTTCGCTTCCGACAACTTGTCAGACATTATCACTGATTGACTGATTCAGAGAATTCTCATTAAATGATTGAATTTTATTAAAAATTAATAATTATTTCATTCGTCAAAATCATATCCAAAAACCATTTCGTCGAATCGACCCAAAAGTTATCAATATTTGAGTCACTTTTTTATCCGAAAGATAGCATTGATTTGATTATAACTTATATTTTCATTCAATTATTTTTCATACTTTTCTCTCGACTTATAAATTAGTTTTGATATTAATATTAAAATTAATTCTCATGGCTTACAATGGAGAGCACGGGTGCTATTCAATAGCCTGAAATGCTTCGATCAAATGCTCCTGGTCACAAAAATGGCATTGATGTTTTCTGAAAAGTACAATTTATCATACAGTATAAGAATTATATTAATGAATAATGAACTAGGTTATCTCATTTTAAAAACTCAAATACAGTACAAGATTAGAGTTGAATATAATGTTAATAAAATGTTTGTGTTTAAGATCCACTCATTTTTCCCATTAAAACCTTTAAAGTACTCATTCTTAACCGTAATACTGGTATTAAAATTTTATTTGCATTTCTAAACATTACTTATGATTGAATAGAAGATTATAAGTATAGAGAGTGTCAGAAATGTCTTATTATTGTTTTCTTTTTATATACAAATTTTTACCAGTACATATATAACTTTCTAGGGAAATATCAGGCAATCTAGGTATATTTCCACTTCAATGAGTTTCCGTTGTTCTAGAATATGATGTTTACAACATTCAAAATACAAACCTCATTACAGGATAAATTGAAATCCAATGGAAAGTTAACTGGATCAATACTAAAATACAATTAGCATTTGAACTGTTGATTCTAAACGGGCGTTACCTTGATGGTGGAATTAATTCTGAAAACTGTTTACGTAAAGTAGATTTTTATGCGTAGGATATTTTCTGGCTATTAATGTTAGCCTACCAGTGCCTCAAATATTTATTAGAGCACTTCCTTGGTACTACATGATAAAGTGATCTTGGTTAAGCTTATAGATAAAACAGTATTTTATGTATAGATTTATTATAATTCAAATATTTCACTCGTAATGGCTATCGATTTGAATGATTGGCTTCGTTTCAAAAATGAAGATAACTTTTTGGGCGATAAGTCAAGTAATAAATCACTTTTTATACTCATTAACAAAGTAAGCAACAAAATAAACTTGGTTATTTCAATTTTCAATTAAAAAATCTCAAAAATTTATTTATATTTATTTTGACTCAGAGTAAAATCGGCGAATTTGAAGGTCAGGTTTTGCGTGTCTTATGCGAGGGGAGATTCACGGCATTCAATATAACACTACGCATAGTGAAAACCTGGGTTAGCATCAGAGGCTATTTTGAAAAGCATCCGGTACTTTTATTTATCTACGAAATACAAACATTTATAAAAATATAATGCAATTTTTTAAAAGGAATTCGATTTAGCCCTGTATAAAATGACTATAAACCAGAACCTTTTGCAATATTCTATAAGTCAGTGGTTTATAGAGCAATACAATTGTGTACTATTGAGTGCTGTCTATACAGAAGCGCCTAATTTAGTAAATATGTTGAAAATATTCTCTAATATCATATGGATTATGATATCTGTCTCTATACTAATCATTATAATCGTATTCATACTCAAAGGTATCTAAAAATCTTTACATAAAACAAATTTTTATTTTCAAAAAATAATCCTGCATACTCAATATGATTTTAATTATCCACTTGAATTATAGCAAAAGAACCTAGTTTAAAAAAGTTTTTCATTGGCTTAGATTTGTGCGCTGGTAAAAGAAACTTGTTTACCAATTTTGTCGACTTATTCTTCTCAATGAGCAGGCATTTAATGAACCAGACATTAATTAAGGAGAAATATAGACTGGATCTATTGACAATGATCTGGATGTTTATTGCATTGGTCATAACCTCATGCTTTTCTGCGGGAATACTTCGATCGATTGTAACTCAGGAACAGAAAGCCATTGAATCGATCGAAGAGCTAATTGAGTCTAATCTGACGGTCATTATTAAAAACAATTCATTCATTTGGTGGAAATATCAGTCAAAATATGACAACACTTTAGATCCGAGATTCCGACAGCTCGAACCTCGATTAGATTATCAAAATAAGCCGGAAGATTTTGAAGTATGATCTAGATTCTAAATGATATACAGTATTATTTACTTTATATAGCCTGAAGCTATAAATCAGTGTAAAACTGATCATTTTTATAAGTTATTATTTTTTTCAAATACACAGATTATTTGAATTTATTGTATTTCAGGAAAAATTTCCGGAAATATTGAATAAAAGAGCAGTTTTTGTATCGGAATTGACAAATGTGTTGAAAGAAAAGATAAAACATTTGAAATACAATCTGAAAATCGGAGTTAATATGTATTACTATTTTCTCATTGGATTTCCTATCAATAAATTGCCGGAAATTACAGAAACGAGAAGTACTTTGTGTCGAATGTAATGCATTTGAAGTTTTTTTTATAACATATATATTATAAGTGAAAATAATTTATATGATTAATACCCAGAATGAAAACAATGGTTGAGTCTGGTATTCACGAACGAACAAGAATCAGATGGTTATTGAATATGCAGTTAACTACCGAAAGAGCTGTGTTGAATGGATCAGTGAACATGGATCATATAGACCAGGATCAGAATAAATTAACAATTATTGAACTGGAATTCATAGAAAGTCTTTTCATTTTAATGTTTATTTGTTATACAATCGGTTTATTAGTATTTTTATTTGAATTCATTTTTACAAAACTTCGGCTTAAAGTCAAAACAATTATCGATTTAATGTAAAAGTAGGTCAAAACTTCACTCGATTTAATCAGAGTCTAATTTATGCATTTTAAGTGCTTTTATTTATAATCTTTCGTCTTTGCAGACGATATATGTAAAAAATCATAAGGGTTCAATTTTTGATTACTTATTTGACTCGAATATATTTCTAATAAGTTATTTGTGAATATTTCTAAGAGATATTTCTTAACGAATGTAAAATATACTAAACCGGGACCAATGACCAAAGTTAGGCTCTGGCTAATGATAAAAAGACTGTAATTATTTATTCCATATAAATGTGTTTCCATATAATTCAGTAAAACTTAGAGAATTTTGGAAGACTTGGAATAAATTTTTAAATTTTTGTTAGAAAACTTTTATATTTTACATAAAACTTGAAAATAAAATGTCTTTAATTAAATTATTTGATTCAATAATAATATTCTTATATATCTTAAATTTTTATTTATTTATTTGCTTGTTTTGAAAACAAAAACCATCAAACAAACACAAACAAATTATTATTAAAATTTTTATCGTTTAATCAAGCTGAATAATATTATCAACGAGATTTTGAAATTTTCTTTAAAAAAATTTCAATGTTGTGAAAAACATACTTCAATAAAAACAATTAATATACCATTAAATTCCTCGTCTTTTGCTTATTCAAAAAATACATAGATTGCTAGGATTATTAAAATCCTAAAAGCTCAAATTTTGAAGAAACTAGAATCGTAAATTTGACCATGGGCCATTTATACCCGTTACAATGGCTATTGGCCGCTAAAAATTTATATATAGAATACATGAGTCTTAAGTGATAATTTGCAAAAGAGTAAATCAGAAAACGCGTGCACACATAGCCCCTTGGTACACCTGTTAGTAAACAATTTTTCTCATGTCATCAATACTCTACTCGTCAGTTCAGTCACAGTATATATGCACTCTATAGGGTCTGCCCAAAAAGAACGTTGACACGATTGGCTTATAAGCCACATTTTGGACATGTCCGCTAATAATTGTTTATTTGTTTGTTTGCATACAATTAATATTTTTACGTTTATTCGCAAATAGGACTGAAACTGAATGAAATGAATGAAAACTAAAGTACTCAAGCTATTGAACTTTCATCATACGTATAGGTAGTGTCAGAAATGATTTACAGTTATTACTGTTTTTTTTATACAAAATTTTGCCAGTACATATCATATACAAGTTTCTAGGAAAATATCAGGCTATCTAGGTATTTTTTCACTTCGATAAGTTTCCGTTGTTTTAGAATATGATGTTTACAACATTCAAAATACAAAACTCACTACAGGATAAATTGAAATCCAATGGAAAGTTAACTGGATCAATACTAAAATTTAATTAGCATTTGAACTGTTGATTCTAAACGGGCGTTACCTTGATGATGAAATTGATTCTGAATACTGTTTACGTGAAGTAGATTTTTATGCGTAGGTTATTTTCTGGCTATCAATAGCCTACCAGTGCCTCAAATATTTATTAGAGCACTTCCTCTGTTTAGATTCCTTTTATGTTTAGATTTATTGCAATTCAAATATTTCACTCGCAATGGCTATCGATTTGAATGATTGGCTTCGTTTCAAAAACGGAGATAACTTTTTGGGCAATATGTCTAGTAATAAATCACTTTTTATACTCATTAACAAGGTAATACACTCATTAACAACAAAATAAACTTGGTTATTTCAATTTTCAATTAAAAATTCTCAAAAATTTATTTATATTTATTTTGATTCAGAGTAAAATCGGCGAATTTGAAGGTCAAGTTTTGCGTGTCTTATCCGAGAGTAGATTCACGGCATTCAATATAACACTACGAATAGTGAAAACCTGGGTTAGCATCAGAGGCTATTTTGAAAAGCATCCGGTACTTTTATTTAACTACGAAATACAAACATTTATAAAAAAATATATAATACAATTTTCTTTAACAGGAATTCGATTTAGCCCTGTATAAAATGGCTATAAACCAGAACCTTTTGGAATATTCTATAGGTCAGTGGTTTAAAGAACAATACAATTGTGTGATATTGAGTGCTGTCTATACAGAAGCGCCTAATTTAGTAAATATGTTGAAAATATTCTCTAATATAATATGGATTTTGATATTTGTCTCTATACTAATCATTATAATTGCATTCATATTCAAAGGTATATAAAAATAATTACATAAAAACATTTTTATTTCCCAAAATTAATCCTGCATAAATGATTTTGATTATTTACTTAAATTACAGGAACCTAGTTTAAAATTTTTTCATTGGCTTAGATCTGTGCGCGGGTAAAAGGAACTTGTTTACAAATTTTGTCGACTTATTCTTCTCAATGAGCAGACAATTAATAAACCAGACATTAATTAAGGAGAAATATAGACTGGATCTATTGACAATGATCTGGATGTTTATTGCACTGATCATAACCTCATGCTTTTCTGCGGGAATACTTCGATCGATTGTAACTCAGGAACAGAAAGCCATTGAATCGGTCGAAGAGCTAATTAAGTCTAATCTGACGGTCATTATAAGAAACGGTTCATTCATTTGGTGGAAATATAAGTCAAAATTCTATAATACTTTTGACCCGAGATTCCAACCGCTCGAACATCGATTGGATTATAACCATAACTGGAAGGATTTTGAAGTATGTTCTGGATATTATATAATTTTTCATTTAATTAATGGATTTGTGAGAAAACATAATGAACTAACTGTAAGATTTGTCACTGACTTTGATCGCAACAATAATTACAACATAACGTGTAGATTCTGGATAGCTTCAGACAATAACCTGTGTCCTTTATCAACAGTGTTTTGTCTGCAAATGAAACTCTATTTTCAATGCCTGCGCTTCGAGTAGGATATGGATTGAAACTCCAGAACTTATTTCATTCAGTGCAAAACTGACCAGTTTTATAATTTATTATTTTATCAAAGACCCAGATTATTTGAATTTATTGTATTTCAGGAAAAACTTCCCGAAATATTGAACAGAAGAGCAGTTTTCGTATCAGAATTGACAACTGTTTTGAGAGAAAAGACAAGACATTTGAAATACAATCTGAAAATCGGAGATAATATGTATTACTATTCTCTCATTGGATTTCCAATCAATAAATTGCCGGAAATTACAGAAACGAGAAGTACTTTGTGTCGAATGTAAGGGAATTTGAAGTTTTTTAAGAAAAATTATTATAAATATTAATAAAATAAATTAAATGATTAATACCCAGAATGAAAACTATGGTTGAGTCTGGTATACACGAGCGAACAAGAATTAGATGGCTATTGAGTTTGCAGTTAACTACCGAGTTTGCAGTGTTGAATGGATCAGTGAACAAGGATCATTTGGACCAGGATCAGAATAAATTAACTATTATTGAACTGGAATTCATAGAAAGTCTTTTCATTTTAATCTTTATTTGTTATACAATCGGTTTAATAGTATTTTTATTTGAATTCATTTTTACAAAACTTTAGCTTAAAATCAAAACAATTATCGATTTAATGTAAGAATAGGTTAAAACTTTACTCGATTTAATCAGGGTCTAATTTATGCATTTCAAGTGCTTTTCTTTATAATCTTTCGTCTTTGCAGACGATATACGTAGAAAATCATGAGGGGTCAATTTTTGATGACTTATTTGACTCGAATTTATTTCTAATGAGTTATTTGTCAATATTTTAGAGAGATATTAACGAATGTAAAATATACTGAACCGGGACCAATGACCAAATTCAGGTTCTGGCTAATGATATAAAGACTGTAATTATTTATTTCATATAAATGTGTTTCCATATAATTCAGTGAAAATTATTTAATTTTGGAAAAGCCAACGTCCAACTATATTTGAGCCACTCAATTTATTTGTTAGCAATTTATAATTTTTTTTATAATCATAAATTTATGATTCATTTGAATCAATAATATCAATAATATTCTTATATTTCTTAAGCTTTTATTCATCTATTTGTTTGTATTGAACCGAAAAATATTCAATTTTTATTATATTTATGATTGAGTTGATTATCGATCGTTATTTTGGCGTTATTTTCGGTATAAGTCGCGAGCAAAAAAGTCGAGGGGGGTCTAGCAGAGCCTCAAAATACAAGGAGGTATATTGCCAAATCTCAAACTCAGGGGGGGGTATTTGGTCTATACTAGGGATGTGCAAGGGGGGTATAGATACCAAATACCCGCCTGAGTTTGAGATTTGGCAAAATACCCCCCTGTGTTTTGAGGCTCTTCTAACCCCCCCCCTCGACTTTTGGCTCGCGACCTATACCGAAAATGGCCGATTTTTACCGAATTTCGGTTAAATTTAGCTTAAATTCAACTAAATTAAGCATAATTTAACTGAATTAACAAAAAATTGTGCTAAATTTAGCTAAATTAAGCCAAAATTGGTCGAAATTCGGTCAAAATCGGCCATTTTCGACTTTAAA
>JAQIWA010001893.1:0-15643 GCA_034693305.1 Eueremaeus valkanovi
TAGCGCCGAAATGCACCATAATTTCGAAAAGTGTCCCATTGAAACCTTGTTGGATCTGACCTCGGCTATCATAATTACCCATCCACTAGATTGGCATATTTAGGGGGTAGAATACATTAGGGGCTGCGATTCCCCTTTGGAAAATGGTCTTCCGATGATTTTTGAAAGCGTCCATAAGATTACTTTTGGTCCTTTATGTGATCTAAGGCTCATTTTTATTCCCATTCTATTCATTCACATTTGTCAAAGAACTTCAAATTTTGATTAAAAACTAAGCTGACCTTGCTACTTTGATTGCAATCTTTGGTCTCCTTGTTACTCTCCCCTTTACCCCTGACAGTCTAGCTTGCCTATTGCCAGTCTTAATCTAATTACAAGTTTGACCTGGGCTTATATTATCATTTCTGAAGCGACAGCATATGAACTGAAAATATGTTTATATGTTATATACGTTTGGCTCGATTTTGAACAGAACTTCATTTTGAGAGAAATGTCTTTTTCTTTGTACGGCATATGATATGACATTATATGACTCAATAGCATAGCTTAGGATAAGAGCATATAATTGCAGACATGAATGCAATCTTTGGAACCAATTTTGTTCATAAGTTTGATATTTTCAACCAAATGAGAATATTTAGCGAATTCTTAGTGCCTGTGCTAAGTCGGACAGTGGTGTGGGGGCAGTGATTGTAAGTTTAGACAGAATACTGTACTCATATTCAATGTACACTGATACTGTATTGCCAGCACTGGTAGACGTCAGGTGTTATCCTTCGCGAATGTAACTCAATCTCTGTGTAGACCTACTTATGTGTAGAGCGCAGACACGCCTCAGAGGAATGCAGTCATTGGATCCCTCCTCGCAATACAGCGAACATTAATTGCTATATAAATAACAGTTTAATACAGTTTTCCACTCAAACAGTGATTCAATTAATTCTGGTTTCACTTCAAATCCATTATCTTCTGTCAGATAATTGATATTCTTCTGGAGTCATAGGATTATAATTGGCATTGAATGCAAATACTGTCCAATTGTCTGATTGTCTGATTGGACGTAATGTATGTCTAATTAGAGTTTGTTTGCAAAGAGAGTGCGAATCAAACAAACAGTGAAACTATGGACACATTTGATGCTATCGTTTCTGTGCTTTCCTTTCGTTTATTTTTATAACTTATTTCGTATTTGTATTCAGTTTTCTGTTTATTTAGTATTAATTCAATGCAAACAATCGATAAGTATTTAAACATTTCAACACAAATCCAATCAAATGAATGACTGAACGACTGAACCAATGGTTTCAATGGTTTCATATGTTTTGCTAATAATAGCCATAAATAGAACCGAAAGAACGGAATAACAGACAGAATCGGATCCAAAGACTGACAGACAGACAGACTTGCGATGAGTTCTTGCAGTTCGTCTCCGATGTCGCCATCGATGACCTACGAGTCGATGCTCTCATACCTGTCTATGGCTGAGAAGCAGATCAACTCAACCCTTGACGTGAATTCTCTGCACAACCCGTTCGGTGATAACTGTGCCCACAATTACGAGACAATCAGTGATTTGCAGATCTATTGCGACACTCTTTGCAACCATTTGTCCCACGAGTTGACCCGACTCTCACCCGAGTTATCGCCGGTGTCTTCAGTGACTGACCAGCACTTGCCTGACGTCGAGTGCAGTGAATCGATGCCAACAATCGATACAATGACTGACCGAATGAATGATTTGCACGAAAAACAATCGTTAGAATCGATGACAGAATCCAAGAGCCAATCGCTGGCAAGCATTGGATCCCATTCTTCACATTCTTCGCCACAACTACTGACCAATAGTGACAATAGTTTAGTCAAATCTAACAGCAATACCAACAGTAATGTCAACACAATTAGCAGTGTTTGCAGTAATTATATGAATAACAACGTTAACCACAATTACGACTTCAGTTATCACCGATTGAGTCAATACGAGAACAATAGGGAATTGGGATCAGAATTACTGACAGCACAACAGTTGCAGCAAATCGTAAGTCAATTGTCCAGACATTCATTAATTGCTTATAATTTGATTCTTTGGACAATTCATAACAATTATCGTTAAAGTAATTGAATTATAAATAAATTAATAATAATTTTAGTCTAAAATAATCCTCAGATTTATAAACAATAAAAATATAAACTTTAATGAAATGAAATGCAATTCATTTAAAAAACTATTCTATTCATAATCAATGATATTATGAACACAACTATTGTTTGCTTACATTTAACTCATTTCTAATAAAAAGAGTAACGAATATAACCTAATAATAATTAGAGTTAAGATTTTGTCCGAATAAAAAAGCACCCGATCACCCGGTCACTCCATGACCCGGTCAATCGGTCACTCCATCACTCGGTGATGACTCGATGACTCATTGTTGGCCGATTCAGACTAGTGTTTGACAATGCAATCCCAAAGTCATATAAATTGTATAAAAAGCACTTAAATAATGCATAAAATCATATCCATTATCAAACACTAATCTGAATCGGCCAACAATAAGAGTCATCGAGTCATCACCCGGACCCTTTTTTATTCCCAAAAAATCCTAACTATAATAATAATAATAATAATAAAACAATACTTTTGTCTGCTTTTTGCCAATTCTTACATCACTTGAGTTGCGGTTCACTTGTGTTGACTAATATTTATGCTTTGATTGCTATTTAATAATTGCTTCCATTGCTGTCAATACAGTATAACTGACTTTAATTTGAGTAATAGTTAGAAAAATATGAAACATTGGTTGAGAGCTCTGAACACTTTCCTCACATTCCTCTCATGTCTGCCCTTTATCTCTAAATTCATTCTAAATATTTGATTAATTTATTTACAATTCTTTGGGTTTTTTAACATTAAATGCTTAGATATGAGTGAATCGGAAGTCTATTTCCGTTTAAACTATGAAAACAAGTCTTCGTTTTATTGAATACTCTCTTAAATAAATGATTTATATTATTATTATTATTATTATAATTGAGACTACATTACAGTAATCCCTAATCTCTTTTGAATTCATTGGAAAATATGTCAAAAAAAGTAATATTTTATTAATTGTGTAATAGTTTTGATTATAATATAAAATACATTTTTTTTACAAAAACTTGTTTTTGTATCAAATCATTTAAAACTTTATTTATTGATTCAATTTGTTTGTATGACATTTGAATGTATTGATACAATCGGCCGAATATATGATTCCTCACAAATGCAATTGATATGTACTGTAAGGGCACAGACACTACACTCATGTTTAATGCATTCAAATTATGAAATTATCATAAATTGCTTTTTGATAAAATTCTACGATTTAAACATCACTCGGCTTATTTTGAACTACCTCCTTGTTCATCTCCTCTTAGCAATCAATTCTACCCAGTACAGTACAGTACAGTACAGTACAGTACAGTACTTTGTTGTATATCTTAATTATGAGTGATTCAGTTGGTGTAAGTGAACTATTGAACAGTAGAGTACTGTACTGTATAACAGTTTAGCTTATGTTCTCTTTTAATATTCATTATTTAAATATAATTTTTCAAATTCTATTCCAATCATATATTTTCAACATTTCGGCCATTGGTTTGACTCAAAAATATTTAAAAATTAGATATGTATTAGAGATGTATAGAATGAGTTGGATATTAGACTATATTCGCTAGACTTTCGTAATTGTTGTGTCGATTGCTTTACTTATTCGTTCAAAGTTTGTGGAATATATTTGTGAAGAATGAGCCGGAAATGTATTAATACATCTTAGGATCACATTATCAAAATGAAATAATCGGCAAACTGTGCCGGAACCTTTTTAACTGCATCACAACTGACTATTTAATAACTACTTTACACTTAAAAACAACTTTTTTCTTGTGAAGGCGTATATGATTGGATCGAAAGCAAAAATTAAGTTTAGTTTTTATACTTTTATTCATCTTTCGGTTCAATATATTTTTGTCTAATTATATCGTTTATTAGCATAAAAGCAAAAACTTGTAAGAAGTGAGGGGTTGTAAGGGTTGTAAGGGTTGAGAGGACTGTGAGAACTGAGGGCGGAATACATTTGTGCGATGAGAAGCAGAACATTGCACTTGTTTTCTGATGTAAAGGATCCGGGAATCAAATAATAATAATAATGAGTATTACATAAAGAACTTATAGTCCTTTCCGTCTGTTTTATGGGTCGAAAGAGAATTTTTTTCAAAGAAGTCAAACGAACTATAATTTAGTTCATTTGAAAAGACTATAACTTTTATTGTTTAAACAAAAATTCAGCTCTAATTCAAAAGCACTCAATGCCTAACCTTTATTGCAAACGAAGAAATTATTTTTAGATTTCATTTATTTAAACAATTTTCTAACGAAAATCAGGTTTTCTTATAAAACAATTTTTGTTAATATAAATGCTTTTAATCGCATCACTGTTTAGACTCGTTTCAAATCAAACACAAATAAACTTCTCTTTTGATTGACTATTAATAGGAGTTCTCTTCTCTGCATCCGAACCATTCAAATATAGCAATTCTAATGTATTTCAAAGAAATATTAAAATTATGTGAATTACATATGAATTCAGACAAAAGCTAAGCAAAGGTGGAGTCAATAGAGTACTCATTATATTCTGTATTCAATTAACTCTTTCTTTAATTGCAGTCAAGTGTTAGCAATGAGAGAGTCATTAATTTTAAGGGTTTGTTAAATGATTAGCAAAAACACTCATTCAATAGAATGCTTGTAATACTCGTTATTGCTTTCAAATTCAAATAAACAAAATTATTATTCTTTTTAAACAAGAATTCAATCTTTTTTTTAATTATAGAAACAACAAATTGGTTTCAATAATAATAATAATAATAATAACAATAATAATAATAATAATAATACTAATCATAAAAATAATAATAATTGTGTGAATTCATTGTCGAAATCAAAGCAATCCTTAATCGGATTAAAGACAATACAAAAAAGAAAACCTCTTTTCGGCTGTGATTTGGATGCGATCCAGAGCTGTAATAGCGGTCAGGCATTACCGCCTTTTATTGAGAAGTCATTGCTTTTCTTGTCGCAGAAAGGGATCAATTCTGTGGGCATTTTTCGCAAATCGGGCGTAAAGTCCAGAATCATGTGTCTGAGGGAAAGGGCGGAAGAGGGCATTGAGATTGACTTGTCTGAGGTCTGTGTCTATGATATGGCAGATGTGACCAAAACCTGGTTCAGAGAACTAAAGCCAAAACAACTCTTAACGCAAACAATTATAAGTAGTTTTAAAGACAACCGAAAAGAGTTCACATTCTGTGCCATCGCTGACACACAGAGACCTGTCTTACAAATAATTCTTCGATTCCTATCACTGATTGCCAACAATGCGAACGTCAATCAAATGAATAGCCATAATCTGGCCATTTGTTTGACGCCATCCCTGTGTGAGTGCGATGGAGACCAACAGCTCTTTGACGCCCAGAAGTGCCTCGAGTTCTGTATCGATAACTGCGAAACACTTTTTGTAGTTTCAGTCAATTTATATTCAATGCCTACTTTCGAGACCGACAGTCCTGTCCTCCCGCGCAAACACGAAGCCACCAAAACAATAGAGTGCGGACCCAATGATATACTCAATCGAATCCTTTACGAGAGGTTGTAATCAATCGGTTCTATAATTATTGCTCTAATTATATGATTATGTGTTTTGTCTCTATTTGTCTCTAATAAGACATTTAATCGATCCGACAATCGTTGAGTGGAGTGTCGGCGAAGAGGTCTCTCCAAACAGCGATACGTATGTCATGAAAGTACAGTCGAGTGCTTTCCTTCCCATTAAGACCATAATCATAGACAGGAATTGGAGGATCAATAGTCTCAACAATATTGAGATCATAGAAAATGGATACTTATATGAGTCCCGTTGGTCTGTCACAGCTCAGGGACAGGGAAGGACTCTCGTCGCGCATATGATTGCTCTCGATCTCAGGTATTATTATTATTATTAATATTTTTATACTATATTCCGATTGCCTTCTACTGAACGATAGGCCGAAAGCAATGGTCTTATACTGTAATAACTGTAATAAGTTTTATCAGTAATTAATTCAATTCTCTCTCATATCTTGTTTTGCTCGAAGTCTTTAATCAAATCATAAATAATTGTTTGTTTAAACTCATAATCTATTATATAATTAAACATTTAATAGCTTTAGTCATAAACTAAGTCTTAAAGCATTTCGGCGTTTCTTTAATCGATTATTAAATATTAATTAATCAAAGTTTTGAACTCTATTTCCAACACTACTGTAGTTAAGAGAAGACTAATTCTAAATATAATACATATTATTGTCGATACATATTATGATCGCTATATTGAGTCTGATTTAGAGTTTTATTAATTAAAGTCAAAAAGAAATACAATAAATAAGAGCTAAGAATCAAATGCATTGGCAATCGATTGGATTGACTCCATTCACTCCATTCACTCCATTGACTGAAAGCATATTATTATTTATTATTTTCTGTTCCAAACATTCATATAAACTGAAAGCAAATATTGAAATAAATAATTATTGTTTGAAAACAGAGGCCATTCATACGAGTGGTATATTTCGACATTCCCTGCAATACATAAGAGCCAATTGGATCGGCTTTCGCAGTCATTCCTAATCGATAAGGATGTGTCGAAAGTATCGGATCTGTGAGACAAACCTTTCCTTCAATTCTCGTCTAAATTATTGTTTTGCGTAAGAAATCATTTAAAGAGACGTATTATACAAATGGCTTATAAGTCGACAGTATTTTTCACTCGCAGTCAATAGTTTTGCACTTTTTATATACAAAATAATTATTTTTAAAATTGAGTCAATGTCTGAATTACATGAGTTTTAATGAATTCTATCAGAACTTAAATGCAATTAAACTCTTAATTAGTTTATATCAAAAATATTTTAATAGACATTAATCTAAAAGTTTTATTACAAAAGTGTCACAACTTTTGAATTTTTTTTCTTAACTTTAAGTGAATTTCTGAACCAAAACACAGCATAAGAGCCATAACAGCCATAACAGCCTAACTCTTAATGACTTAACTATTGGACTGATAGCCGAACCTGTAGTTTAAACATAACTTCTTGAATGAAATGACAGTTAATTAAACAAAATCCTGAGGCGTATGGCCTATAACTACCCGACCTATAAATAGCGATAAATGAAGAAAAAAGATTTTAAGGTTTATGACCACAAAAAGATCAGTCATTATTCAAATTGATATCAATTTTAATATAGACTCAGAATTGTAAGCATTATTTAAGAGTTTATTTGCGGAACGAGTTTCACATTTATATAATATTTAAGATTTTTATACATTATATACAAATAGAGGTTATATTCAAAAGACTTATTCATTCGATAATTATATTATAATCTAATCAGAAGAGAGAGAGAAAAGCAATTCTGTTCTCAGTTCTCATAAATAGCTCTAAAAATGCTTACCTTTTAGTTAAATGTTTATATATTTTGTTTTTATTATTGTTTTATATCTTAATTAAATTGGATTTGAATTACAGAGTAATGCGAGAAACGGGTCGTAAAACTAAAATTATTTTAATAACAAAATTATTTTTTATTGTATACTAAATATGTTATAATACTATTACACAAATAATTGGATATATTTTAGAAGTCATTTACAAATAAAAGCAATCAATGAATGAATTAATTAATTGAATTAAATTTGTAGATAAGAAGAGAAGAAAATCAAATATTTTTTAATCAAATATTTACAGAATATTTGTGCCCAAAATGATGTCATTTTTGAAATAAGAATTCATTTATTTTTATTGTTATCATATGTTTAATAATTTATTTATTATTCTTATTATTAAAATATTCTCTTTTTTATAATCAAATTCATGAATAAAAATAATTTTTTGCACAAAATTTAAATTCTAATCATTTTCTTTTGAATCGTTGAGTAATAGATGTTATGTTATGTCTGACAAGAATTTTAATTCAAAGCGGAATTCATTAAAAAAAACGTTTTCTGAAAACTCCTTCCAATAAAAAGAGTCAACGCTTGAGAACGTGCTCTAAATTTAATGGAAAAATATCTGAAAAATAAGTGAATCTCTTCTGAGACGAGAATTGGGACCAAAGCTGTAAACAACTAAACATAAAAAGTCAAACGAATTGAATATTTAAATAAATATTAAAAACAAAATATTCTGTCTTTGATTCGAAAGCCAAATATTATTCACTTTTCCGTCAAATGTCGTAAAAATTTATTTTAAAATTCAATGAATTTTATTCTTTTGTAGAATAATTGAAAATTTTATGCGATTTCACGAATAAAAACATAAATAAATGAAAAACAGATTTTATAATAAATTTTTGTCTCATTTAATGTCAATATATGTATGGTTTCGGCAAATGCTTTAATGACAATAAATCAGTAAATCATTGCTCAAATCAATGCTTAAACTTCTATATAATATATATTTATATAAATTCTTACAATTAATGCAATAATAATATAATATTAATGTATTGTATATTCAATTCAATTCTTAGTATAACTTAAGTTATATAATAATCATTGAAAGTATAGACGATTTTTACATTCATTCCGAAAATTAGATTTTGTTTTAAATTAAAATTCACTAAAATTATGTGAAAAACCTTTCAGTTCTTAAATCTATAAATATTTAATCACTTTTTCTGCAATTTATGCAAAAGTATTGCTCCAGAGATGCGATTAGATTCGGGTCTTCGATCCCAATGCACAGCTGGTGATACCATCCACTGCAGGGGCCGTCGCAGTACACCCAATGCACTTCTGCCACTGCATTGCAGACCAACCAAAACCAAAACCAAAAGTCAATATTCGATTCAAACAAGTATTCTATTAGACTCCCAAAGGATCGTATGTCATGGGATGGGATGGGATGGGACGGGCAAACTCTTTTACTACTATAGGGACAGACCCAGATCGGACGGGACGGGACAAGACCTTAAGGGCCAACCAAATTGTTTCTATGTTTTGGGAGTCTATACTGTTTTAAAGAGTAAATGAAATGACAAACCGTTGGGTTTGAAGCACTTGTCGGCCATAGAGCACAGTTCGTCGCTGTCATCCGATTTACCCTTTTTGCCCGATTTTCTCACTTTCGCAACACTTTTCTCAGTCTTTTTCACGTTTTTCTCTTTAGTATTCAATTGTTTTTTCTTTTTGTTTTGTGTTTCAATCGAATCGTTTGAATCCGAAACAGACTTTCGTTTATTTGTCTCCAAATCGTTGTCTTCGCTGTTATAACACAAAACTGTTCTCACATTTGGTCTGAAATCAAAATAAAGTTTAAGTCAAATAGAGTTGAGGTTTAGTGTTGGGTCAGCACTGACTGCGTCAACAACCAAATGGACCACAAGTGCGACGTCTCCTCCAAAGCCACTTCAAGACAATTGCCTTCGAATAGGAGTTGAGACAAGAGTTCCATTGATTGTGGGCTCAAATCAATGAGTGGTTGAGTTGTCGTCTCTACTAAAGTAAGCGATTATTAGAATCATATGAACGGTTAGTATAGGAGGTATAGGAGTAACGACTCATTCCCTACCCCTCAGCACAAGCGGTGATTTGCGTTTGTGCTTCAGAGGTGACAGTTCTGGAGATGTGTTCGACTCATTCGAAGCCATTGCCGTCGAAGGGGTCGGCGAATGCATTTCCAACGACTGACTAATGTTGGGCTGAGATCTCTGCAACTGAAGCAATGCCTGTGCGGTCACCTCTTCGGCCGCCATTTCCTCAGTGTTTCTGTTTGTCGACGCTTTGCTCGAATCGGACGAACAGTTCAATTGTTGTGTTTGTGTCAAATGAAATGTCGGATCGGTTTGTAATTTAATGGATCGGTTGTAGGCGTCGGCCAAATCCGAGTGCGACTTAAGCGCATCGCGCGCTCTGTTCTGCCAATTGATGGCGCGTTCAGCCAAGCACTGGAGGAGTTCGCCCTCCAGGAGCCTTACGGGCAGTTTCTGTAGTGAACACAATAGAGTCAGAATAGTCTCTACTTTGGGTCGTCGGCCGCGAGAGCACAGGTCGCATATGAAATACTGTTGCGGTTGTAGTGCATCGGTTGCAGCCATTTGTTGGCTCAGTTGTGCTTTCTTTCGCATATAAACCGATTGTAAGTTTTGAATACATGAGTTATGGAACCAGTCGTTACACAACTGGCACTCAAGCATCCAATCCTCCGCTTCTTTACCGCAAACACAGAACTTAAAGGTTTGAGGCTTTTGGTCGTCCGGTTCGGACTCAAACTCATTGGCCTTTGACTCCAAATATTGTCTTTTCATTGAATTCTTTTGTCTGATTGCTGTCAAGTGATTCAGTTCTTGGTCTTCGAACAGCTTATAGAGCGCTACGATATGAGTGCGCGAGTACTCACCGCTCAGTTGGGTCTCAAAAATACTTTTAAGAGTTGTTCTCACATTTGTTGTGCTATTCTTCCGGTCCTTTTGTGTCTGTGCTTGTGATGACATTCGCTTCAAATAATGAAATAATGTTCGCGAAGACAATGAACTGTCCGACTGACCAATGGATGCTATTCTGGGGCTAAGGATCTGAATTGTGTTATACAATGAGTTCTTTTTGGCGAACGTCCGATTCAGTCGTTCCCTCCAATTCCGAGCGGAACTGATAGTCGAGTTCAGGTTTGCTAACTGTTCTAATTGGCAGTCAATAGCATTGGCCGTAACGACCAGATCCTCCACAGTCTCTATCATCGGTGCCTCACCTGAGTTGGCAGTACTCATGAGAGCCTTTTGGCTGTGCTTTTGGGTTTCGCCGCCGAATATGGCGTTCGCTCTACTCATCCAATTGCGAGCCTTTGAGACGCTTTCGCGGATTCGGTCCAATTGTGGCGACAGATCCAGGCGTTTAAGATTCGGGTTCTTTTCGGACTCATTCATAAGAGATTCGAGTAAATCGAGTGAAGGCTTGTTTGCGTTCGCTTCGGCACAGCTCTGATCCTCAGGTTTGACATTAAAGCAATTGTTGACTCTTTCGAACCATTTGTTGGATTCGTCGATCATTTGCTGCAATTCATTGAGTTTTGCGTTTATTTTCTCTGTATTTACCGCTAATTTCATTCCGGTTTCAATCAGTGTCTTAACAGTCGATAATTCAAATCTCTTCCGGCCCTCGACTTTCACGTCTTCACTGGTATTGCAGACAATTTGATCGCATTCTTCTAACCAACGAATCTCTTGGTGTTTGTGTCGGAATGACTCGAGTTGTGGCCCGAAGTCGACCACAGCTATGGATTGGGCGTCGAATAGAACTGCTTCCAAGTCTGAGGACTTGAGTGTTTCGTTCACTTCCTTAGCATTGGTTGTGTCCAATACACTCATAATGGAACTGGCGATCGAATTGCACCGTTCGATCAACTGCTTGAGCGCATACCGCTCGGGTATCTCGCACTGCAGTTCTTCGATCTCTTCGTAGAACAAACTGATCTCTTCTAACGTCAACTTAACGTTAATGCTGTCCCGCATACCTGAGTTCGCGTTACGACCGGCTGTTGACCTAAGAGTTCGTTTCACCGGTGACTGTGTCTGTTGTGAGCCGGGAGTCGACTGTTGTTGTTGTTTGCGAAGCATTTCCTGTTGTTTCAGCAGATCCTTTGCCGCTCGGGAGCACTTGGAGGCCTCCGTTACGATTGAGTGCAACTGTTCGTAGGTCTCAGAGTTCGTCGGATAGCGGTTGACGACAGCGTCGTTCAGAAGAGACTTCAGTTCTTTCAGCGACGGAATAGTCGTCTCTTCTGTTTCTAAGCGAATAAAACAGTCATTCATTGATTCAATGCTAAGATCAATAAGAGTGCTAATAGTGCGCACCCGTATCCGGATTTGTGTCGATCTTCTTCAGAAGAGTTTGCACTCGTGAGGCCCAGTCATCAAACTTTTCGGCCCTTTTCCTCAAGTGGTGTAACATAATGGGCAACTCATCCAAAGTATATCTGTAGCGCAGTGTGTGCTGAGAGGGAAGACATGTCTTACACAGATTGTCCTTATGGTTAAGACAAACCAATTTCGCTGTAATTACAACAAGAATTCAATTCAATTCAATAACGTTTATAACGAGTCATACTTTGATCGCAAGTGCAGGTCAGGGCTGACAGAAAACAAGTAGTTTTGCAGTAATCGCACTGTCGTTCGTCGTCCTGAAGCAACTCAAACGCCTCCCTCTCCGCTTGAGTGACGCCCCACTCGAGCAGTGAGAGTCGGGATGTCTTCTCGCTCTCAACCATTCGCAGCATATCTTTATAGGTCTCGACTGCGAGAGTGATCTCCAGATGGTTGGGTTCGTTAGCCATTTTGCAGATGAGCTCGTCGTGACTGAAGACCGGAAACCTGTGAAGCATTCCGTAGTGAGTGATGCAAACCCTTCCGATCGGCAGCCAATCCGAAGGCGCAAAGTTCACGGCTTCGGCAAAGTTGAGGCCCTGATTGAAGCCCGTGTGGTACGCGCGCGGGAACGTCACCACAAACTCACCCGCCTCTTGGTTGCACCGGTAGACCTGTGCCAGACATAGACAAAGCAGTTGTTATTACTGCGATTACAAACAAACTACTGGTGCTGTGGACAGACCGGCACTCCGTCTTGCATCAGGATATTGGGGTTGCAAATAGTGACCAATTGGTGCAGAAGATCCGGTTGCGATTTGAAGAGCTCGGGCGCCGCCCTCTTCATTGCCCTCTCAAAGGTCTCGGCGTGTTCTCCGGGCACTCCATACCAGGTCTTGGGTTCGCCCCAATGCAGGTAATTGATAGAATAGGTCCAGTGGTCCTCATTGTGCCAGCAGAAGGTGGCGAAGCACATGCCCACATACATCCAGGGTATGATCATTCCGCTTATATTGGCGTTTATGTGCCGAAAGACACTGCCCTCAAGCACAGGGATGTTGTTTAGATTCCATAAGTGGTCGATATATTCCTGAAAATTAGTTTTCATTGTTATATTCACAACACGTAATGTCATTAAACTGTGAGAGCTTTGAGTGGAAAGTAGTCAAAAGGCATACCATATCTGAGGGCAGAATATTTTTGGTCAGTTTGGTTGGGAAACCACTTCCGTAATCATTTGTGTGCAGATCTGCGCCGTATTCAACAGAAACGGACTCTTCGATAGCCGACACCAAACGCCAGAACTCTTTCTCAACTAAAGAAAAAGGAACAGACTTTGGGAACGGGAGGGAAAAGAATTAGTTATTGAGCTATAGATAGAAAACAGATTAGACTTGAATTACATGCGGCGGACGATTGAAGTAATCGGCTTTGAACTGATCGGCCATTTCTCCGAATTCACTGAGAGTGTAGTTCTTCTGCGACTGAACGAACCCAAACTCATGAGTGTAGGGCTGGGGGTATGACTGGACCAACAGAGCCAGACATCGGTGACAGTGCCAAACACCTGAACCCAACATAAACTCAATTATTATAAACAAATTGATTGAAATGAGACAAACCTTTGGGCCAATCATTAAGCGGAGGAATGAGGCAATGGGTATGGTATGTGTTGGCGCAGTTATCGCACGTCAATAGCATAGGCTTCGGATTGCTTTCGCTACAGTGCAGACAGACCTGCGGTAAATGCAAAGACCAGTTCTTTGAGTCATCCGAACAGGTATTATCTGTATGGGTGTCGGCACAGACCTTCACTGAGTGCTCTTTCTCTGTCTGTTCCGACACATATCCTGGCATTTTAGGTCCGGCGCCGTAAACCTGCAATTTCTTCAGCTCTTTGTTCTGAGAGTTCGGCGAAACTAATAATGGATTTTGATTTGACGGCGAAATCGATTGTCGTCTCAGAACTCGTTTCTCTGGAGTCGTGTCCTTATCGGTCACATTCTTAAGCAGTTTCTCGGTTTGAGTCTTGTCTTCGTTGTCGTCGTCTGACGAAAGAGAAACCAATTTTTCGTCCTATCGTTCAATGCATGCAATCATTAAATCAATTGGTTTTAACACATAATCTATATATAAGTGTTGTCTCACAACAAAATCGGGTCCAATAGTGGCCCCGCTTTGGAACACATCGTAAGGGAAGAGTATTCGCTCGTAATGCTGGCGCAGAAGTGAAGCTATGGTTCCTTTATTGGAGGCGTTATCTGAATAGTGATTAGAGCAGACATTCATTAGAATTACGATCAAATCGATTGCAAGCACTGATCGTATACTTCCGTATCCCAAACGAGAGGCCACTCGCGACCATTTCCTATCTCTGGTGCAAATCTCAAAACCTCCCTCTTCTTTGACGATTCGATGCAAGTTATATAAGTCAAGAGAACGTCTCTCCAGGTTTGGGATCTTGAATGAGGCGCCCTTTCAGACACAATATAGGTTTGAGTCAATTGTAATATAAACAGCATTTCATCTCATATTTTGCTCAAAACTGTTTAGACTTATAAGACATTAAGTATAGAATTATAATTCAAATCAAGTGAAAGCACTGGTCGATAGTTGGACTCTATTGTCGACACTAATTGTTTCAATCGATTTGAATGACACAGAAAGACATTAATGAATAATTGATAATAAGATGAAATGCAATCAAACAATAATGAGATGAAAATTGATTTGAAATGAATATTAGTTGAAAACATTGAATCATTAAATGAGAAATTAGGCAATTGTTGGACAAAATTGAGTAAATGTCTGAAATAATGCGTTAACGACTGAAATCTTACCCTAATTTTGTCTTTAAAAGGCGATCCCTTTTGCACAGAACAGAAATATTAGACTGACTTATAGGTTGTCATTAGGTTAACAAGTGATCAGATTTTCAATTTATAGATATAATAGCGTTAAGAGTGTCAGACATTTATAGAGCAATAGAATAGAGAAGTAATGTCTTTATAGTATAGTATAGTATAGTCTGAGACAAGCAATTGGTTTGCATTACCTGTAAGTCCCAGAACTTGACGATCTGCTCAATGAAGTTCAATTTGATCCGTGTCGTCGCCTCCAACTCATTCAGACGCTGTATTCGTGGCGTAAATCTGAACTCTTCGACCGCAACAGCGAATGGCGGCTGAAATGTCTGTCATATCAAACAATTAGCTTATATTCAACTCAATATCGGATTCGAATAAATCAAATATATTTCAAATCAATCTTTTGGCCAAACATTCGCTTTGAGGTCAACTCAATTGGCAGACAATTATTTGAATAAAAATATATTATTTTAAAGAAAAATCAATCGATTCTATTGAACACTATTTGTGAAACAATTGACGAATATTTAGGCAAACAATTGAATGTTAGCCATAGTTAGGGTGCGGTCTCTGTTGTACTCATCGCTCGATTAAATATGTTCTCAAAGTCTTCATTGGATTCATATTCGTCTCAATTCTACTCAATATATATATATTTTGATTGCAATTAACTAATCAATGATTAATAGGAATCGAATGCAAATAAACTAATGGTTCGGATGTTTAGATTGCAATCTAATTAAATGTTCGCTAAAATCAAATACAAATCAATAAAATTGAATCAATTAGTGCTAAAATACTGAACAGATTTGCTTTCAATGCATTCAAAGTCTGTCACAAAAAATGT
>JAQIWA010001894.1:0-15637 GCA_034693305.1 Eueremaeus valkanovi
ATGGTAATTCTGGAATCAACATGTTCATTTCGATGAAAATTGCTGGAAAATTTTTTGGATCAATTCATTTTGTAGAACTGATGTTGCTTGATCATTTTCCGTGCATAAAATTTTCCTGAAAATTTTCTTTTAGAAATAGCACCCTGGTCAATATGAGCTATAGGTGCCTCTGCTCTCTGATCTACTACTCGAAAAATTGATCTTACACATTGTTGGTTAGCATATCAAAATAAAGCTGAGATATTGTCCTAACTTTCTATGATTGAAACATGGTACCTAGCTTAACCAGAAAAAAAGTTTTTGGATCTCGATATTTTTTTCGACCAAATTTTTTTTTGGTTTTTCAAAGTTTAAAAATACTTATGAATAAGCAATTATATCGACACTTATAGCAAATATGCGCAATTGACCCAAACACATTTTGGCCGAGACAGAATTGAAATATTTCTTTTGGTTCAAAAGATATTCACGATACGAACATTTTTTTTGAACGGTCTGCTATAATACCAACTAAAGCTGGGAGTGACTGAATGGCCTCCCGGGCCTCCCTTGGGCCTCCCGGGCTTCCCTTTGATTCCTATTGTCCATACTGACCCTATTGACCCTTTTATGACCCAAACGGATGCCTACTGATCCCCACTGACCATTACTGACACCTAATGACTCTTACTGACCCTAACTGACCTCTTCTTTATCCTTTATGTAATGTAAAGTAAGGCAAAGGGAGGCAAAAAAGCAGTTAGGACAGTAGAGGTCAGTCTTTAGTTCAGATACTAACAAATAATCTATAATTAAGTCATCTATTATCGTATGTATACTACTTAGGTACTTGTTCAAATAAGATAAAATGAAATTTCAATAGTAATAATAGAAATACATAGTTCACAGCAATAATCGGCATTCAATCCAAATTTTTCCTAGTAAAGTATTTAAATGCGTGTTGTGCGAATATCTGTAGCATCAAGGTGAAATCCAGAAATTCCTTTCGAGTATTTTTTATTGAGATTATGTTGGTGTTTATTATGATGTTTGCTGCAATCAATTAAAGATTGCATAAAAATGTATAAAAGCCAGATATTCGGCTAATCAGGATGAGTCTGCCATCAGTGCAGGTATTCATAGATTGCATATCACTTGTGTCACAAATAGAGTCACACATTCGCATAAATATTATTTATTTATTATGTCGATCAAAAAAAATAATCCGACCATTTTTGAAATATCTCCTAAACGAAATAAGCTAGATCAAATCTGTGAATTGCAGAATAAAGTTCTATTCAATTGCTACCAAATATAAACTCAATGTTATTACTCATCTACAGTTCAGTTGTAATAACAATCGTTTATATCTCTTATAGTTTTAAACAATAAATTTGGTTTAGATTTGCCTCTAAACGAATGACAATTTAATTTAAGGTTTAAAGAAATGTCAAATACAGGGCTTCTTAGAATAGGCGCCTGATTTGAATCTTAAAGTACAGAAAAACTACAGGGGGTAAAATATTGAAGTTGACCATAAGTTGAAGTGGTCTTGTTTTAGGGATGGCCACGCTCGGCAAACCTAGGGGGTATAGGGGAAGGTAAAATGGCGGATTTTCCCCAAAATCGTAAGGAGGGGGTCAAACTCAACGGATTTGGCCCACTATTTTTCGCAAACATAGGGGGGGGGGTCGAAAACTCATCGGAAATAGGCCACCTCAAAATGGCCATTTCAAAACCTGGAGGGGTATTTTGGCTATACCCCCCATTGGCCATCCCTAGTCTTGTTTGATAAAGGAATAATTAAGGTTTGATAAAAAAATATATCCTTGCACAATTCAAGGCGCTAGATTTAAAAATGCTGAAATATTGACTTTTCTATTTGAATTTAAAACTTCACAAAAACTACAGGGGGCACAATATCGAAACTAATCTTATTCGGAAGAGGGATAGTGGGGGTTCAAAAAAATTTTATATTAGGAGTATCCTAGAACATTCAAGGTGACAGATTTAAAAAATGTTGAATTAGTGTTTAATCAATAATCAAATTTGTAAACAATACTCATTTTATTTCAATCAGATGCAAATTTTCGAGATGAAAGTGATACCAGCTTTGTCACTGATCAATTTGAGAAAATTTATGTGGATTTGGTACTGGCGATGAATCAAATTTTTATCATATTTTTAATAGAAATATTTCAGCATTTCTGAATCTAGCGCTTTGAATTGTGCAAGGATATTTTTCATATATTTTTTTTATCAAACCCTAACTATCCCTCTATCAAATAAAACCAACTTTAATATTGTACCCCCTGTAGTTTTTCTGTACTTTAAGATTCAAATCAGGCGCTTATTCTGAGAAGTCCTGTATTTTATTGTATTATGCATTCATTTCATTATACAGTATAACAATATTTACATAATTTAATGAACTTTTAATTGACTCTAAAATATATTAAATGACATAAATTTAATGACTTTTTCTAATTTTAATGTTTGAATACTTTGCAAAACAAGTGAAAACATCTGAAAATAGCTATTTATTTGAATGTCAAAAAGGAATGTCATTTGTATTGAATGTTTTTATTTCATTAATTTATAACATTTGAGTAATATTTTGAATAATACAGAATTTGCTACGAATTAAGATAATTTTTATAGACATTAAATTATAAGTTGTTTTATCCGATCATAAAGTTATTCAATAAGAATATCAATCAATATTTTGATTGCATTTGAATTAATCGCATGAATACCAGTACACCGAAAGATATTATCTGTGAAAATAATAATGAATATAAAGTAAGACAAGAGTTGAACGGATAGTGAAATTCTAAAAAGTCATTGCTATTCAATCGATACCTCATATCCACGAAAATAGTTGATTACAAATAAGTCGAAACACGTAAAACCAATTTTACTGTTTTTCTGACCAATACTTTCCAAACAAGTCATAAACTATTTGAAAAATTTAATGAAAATATTATTAAAATAAATTCATTTGAGGATAAATGAGCTTACCTTCAGTCCATGTCTAACATTGGTACGACTTAACAGTTTGGGCATACAATCAGTTTTGAATGAGGCCAACAATACATATGATTTCTTGATCTGGACGGTGAGCGAACCGGCCATTTGTATCAGGATTAGTAACACGACTCCATTGTTGACCCCACCAAAAAAAAAGAAAAATGGTACCAGAATATTGACATCTATGCTGAATAAAGCGATAGAAAAGGCCAGGCTCATGATTATTGAGCAAGATATCCAGATAATACCCAAAGATTTGGACCAATACTCCGAACTGAATTCAGATATTTCTGCAATTATTTTATGCACTGATCGTATGATTTGATTTATTTCCAAAAATTTTGCCTTTTCTTCGGTTTGAATACTATTTCGTAATCTGTTGTTCACTGATTTGAGTTTGGCATTTAAATAATAGGAAATGATGTAAAAGTAAACCATCTGGATGAAATATATATTTGCAAAGTATTTCATCGTAATTGCCCAGAGTATTGAGTGGGGCAGACATATGATCAGCATCTTTATGAATGTAACTTTGTATGCGTACGAGAAGAATGTAATTCCAAACCCAATGATAGCAACCATACGTGTCATGCAGTCAAATAATGTAAACATCTTTTCGGATCTTCGGATCAGTTTCAACACAATCGCTCTATCAGTCAGACCGACCGCTTGGGGAGACTTTTGACCCGACATCATATCAAAGACACGCATATACGCAAAGCGTTTACCGCAGATGCAGTCATAGTAATTAATCATTTGTAATATTAATGACATTCCGAATCCCAGTGCTATCAAGATATTGAAATAAACTCTCATGTTCATGAGGTAACCCACGTCACCCAAATATAGGTATACGTTCTTCGGCTGTTCTGGTGTTAGCAATAAATATATAGATTTAATGAAAATAACCAACTGTCCGATGAACACACAAAGAGGATGGTACATTTTGGATCTGTGTGTACTTCCTTTGGTATAATCAGTTAACCCGTATCTATAAAAGTGAGTTCCGGCCGAACTTATTCTCAAACTTTGCGGTAAATTTGTTTTCAAATCAAAAACTTCTTTGACTCCAATTCTATTCATTTTGATGTTTGAATGCTTTAAACAACTGCTGAAAATATCAGAAAACTTATGACAATTCAATTATGTGTTGAAATGAAATTTCAAATACGTTGCTATGCATTCAATTCATTATACAGCATAACAATATTTACACAGTTTCTAATTGCCTCTAAAATACATTTAATGACTTTTTTCAATTATAATGTTTGAATTAATTTTTGTTATTAAGTAAAGCTATTTATTATCAATGGTTTGTTTGCCAATTCAATTAATTTATTTTTAAAATATAATTTTCATAAGAATTTTATTAATTTTCATTTAAAAATTTAAAAATATATTCACATACTGTTTGTCTGTCACAAAATGATTGTCCCTGGCCGCCTTCATATCACTTTTAGACAATTATTGCACCTTGACAGTTATTTTTTTAGTGGAATGTTCCAAGTAACTATCTTTGTCCCGCGTTTTACCGTACACTCGGGCGGAATAACTATTGAGAAAGAGTCAAATCATCATAAAAATGAAGTGGAATACAATTATTTGCATTTTTAACTCTGTAAATTGTGAACTGGATCATTTAAAACCTTGAACTCACGATGAAATTTTTGCTCATAAAGCAGTATATGATTGGATTAACCATTGAATGTGCTGTCAATTGATAAACATTTATAAAATGTCGAAACAAATAGAATCAATATTTTTCATACCCATAGCCAGGAAATGACAGCCAAAAAAGACCGGGATATAAATGTTGACAAATGTCTTGAATTCCATAAATAGTTTATACCATTCGTTATAAACAATCAAATTGTATGCTTGTATTGGAAGCCAACATAATATGAACATAACTACGACAGCGCTCATCATCTTAACAGCCTGTTTAAGGGTTAATCATAAGTCCAAATATTAACCTGAACAATTATATTCTGTGAATGTCAAAGGAACATAAATAAGCTAGTTTAGTCTTTTTTATAGTGTCTGCAAAAAAAGATTCGATTTGAGTAATACTTATAAAGAATTGTTAGAAAAATAAATAAATAATCCATTGATTTCTTACGGCTTATAAAAAATCTGTTAAAAGATATGAATTTGTCTGAAAAAGGATTATGAGCTCAACTAAATTTAATATAAAAGTATACTTGGTACTGTATTGAAAAAGAAACATAAGAGAAATACAAATACATTAAAATGCTTTTACCTTTACTTTCACTTTAATGACTGCTCTGTCTCTGGAATTGTCTGCATTGCCGGGTGTTATATGTTTTATCAATATAAGGCCAATCGAGCCATAAGTGAATATAAGGAAAATGATCGGCAGTGCAAATGTCATCGTGAATATGACCACCAAGAATATCTATTAAACATTGCATGCATTAAATAATTGATGATATTTTTATCTTAAATTTCAATTAAATATCCAGCACACCTATCTAGGACATTTGTTAAACATTTTATGAACAAGCTGTTAAGCTTCAATTCTCAATTAGATCAATTAGCGAATAATAATCTCAACTGGATTAATTTAAGACTAAATTAATATAATCAAAATGAAGCGGCATGCCGGTTAATGCATGAAAATACGGTATGTTTTTATAAATTATAATTATTATTATAAGTAATTTCGTATTAATTAATATTAATTTCAATTAAAATAAGTATTTATTTCATTCTACACTATTTATAAATATTTACCAGGAAGGCTTTCCTATGGGTCGTGAGTATCAGGCTCTAAATTAGTCTTAGGTTAATTGGTCCGTAAAACTGACATGTTCCAGATTATTTGCTGAAGCTTTTGAAAAATGAATTGAAGTGTAAAATCAATACACTTTGAAAATCCAAGTCACATTTAAGCTCTAATGCCCTGGAACAATAGAGTGCACTGATAAAGTTTGTTTTCTTAATGCTATTTTCATTTCCTATCGATTGCACAATTGTTGACATCTCTTATTCAGCTATTATTGCAGTTATAGAACATAAGTATTATTTTGAAAATAAATTTTTTTGACAAATGTTTGAAAAATTGCGCAATAATTGTGTAACGAATATAATTGAAGTCAATTTTTATCTAAAAGAAGATATTTTATAAAAATACTGCAAATTAGGTAATAATTCAATTGTGGAGATTAAGTGCTTTGTCGGTGTGAATTTAGGATATGCAAGGTCTATAGTGGCTGGGTTTTTAATTTGATACATTATCCTTAGTTTTGATGCCGTAGTTAGACCATTTAGTTGTGCTTGAACATTTTATTAATAGAACAGGATGCTTTTACCGAAACTAATTGAGCTTAGTTTAACATGTGTTGGCATGAAATCTGACAAAGTATCAATTGAAATAATAATAGATCACCTTCTCATATATTTTATCGATCCATTTATCCCTGCAATCGAAGTATATCTGATCCCCATATCTGAAGAGAACTATTTTCGATGCGAAAAGTTGTGGCAAACTTATGATTACTCCGAATATCCAAATAATTGTTATTATTTTGTTTCCATTTTTGGTGAAAAATGATGTTCTCCTTAAAGGATACTTAATTGCAAAGTATCTGAGCATTGAGTGAAAGTTCAATTAATAGGCCGTACATTCGTAAGCAAGCATTTCATACTAACCTTTCAAATCCTATTGCTGTTAATGTATGCACAGATACTGTTGGCGCACATATAGCGATGAATTGTGCGAATGGGCCTAAAAGTAAATTATTTAATTGCTATTAAATCACTGCAAATGAAGAAAAATAGAATTATTTAATTGAATTAAATGGAAAATAATGGAAAACAAACAGTAATCAAGGTAGATAATTATATACGGCTTTGGGCAGAATAGCTCTTCCCTATCAACAAATGTGCTGATCCCCAGTGAAAACATTGTCTTGCTAATTTAAAAATCCTGATAATATAGAGTGTCACTTGTTTTAAAAGGGCCAGGGTGTGCTAGTATTCTTGGTGTCCAGACTTAGGTAAAGACAAAATCCAATATTGAATTCAAGTTGACTTTATTTTTCAATTCGAGTCACACTCACAGTTCAATTCGCATTTACAATGCTTTTCGATAAATAGTGATTGAAATGAAAAGAATTTTTTTGTCGGATTATAAACCTATAAATAATGCAGAACAATAAAACTGATAGGGCATCGACTCTTTTTTTTTTAAGATCAAGACTGTACCCTCGGTTGCACTGCTAGATGTGCATTAAGTCAGCAGAAGGTTAGCTAATTTGCTCAAAGCTTGAAATCACTGTCAAATGTAATTAATATTTTAAAATGTAATATAATTTTCAAAAGTAAAATAATAACTAATAAAATAAATTGCAGTTTAATAGCGATTATTCCTTCAAAATAATTGGATTAGAAATAGAAAACGTTCCCTGAGCTACATTAAAATTGATATAATGTTAATAAAATTGAATCAATGTCAGTTCTGATAGGCATTACTGTAATATAAGCTCTATTTTTGTTATTTATATTGTTTTGAATGAATTTATTTATCAGAAAACTTATGCTATATTTTAGTTTTGATGCAGTAATTGAGTCGATATTAGAATTCTAAAACATTAATGCATTCATTAAGTAAATGCAAGTAAAAACAATGTCCCTTGCTAATAACGTAAAGTTGTGCTGGTAGTCTACGAGCACGACTTTACTTTATTAGCAAGGGACTTTTTCTTTACTGTATTGAATAGATACTTTCATTTTTAGTGGCATTCAATTAAATTTGGAATCATTAAGAAAATAACCCGAATAGAGTGGTTCTATTCATCTAAAAATTTAAGTTACCTTACCTTCCCCTGAAATTCCCGAAAAACTCCATTTTCAGAATTTCCAGTTTTTTTTGAAAATTTTTTTATGTGAAAATAGATTGAAAAGTGTAAATAGAAAATAAGCAAGGTATAATCTCTAAAAATAAGGAGTTTTTCGACAAAGGAAACTATAGTAGACTCGTAATTGTGGTACCATTTCATATAATAATTGTCACAAAAATGTGCATGCACCTATTCTACCTATCTTTGTTACATTTAAAAAATTATCAAATTTTATACATTTAATCAAGTATCATTTCTGAAATTCCCTTTTGTTTGGGAAGAGTGAACTCCACAGCTAATAATAATTGACACTGATATTTCCAAATTATTTACATCTGTGAACAATTGTCAAATAAGGGCTCGATATAGAACTGAGATTATTCCCCCCTGGGTTACAAATGTGTGTATGCAAAGTAGTTTGTACAGTATGATCTATTATTCAACTGATTTTGCATACCTACACGAAAATATAAGTCTAATATTCAGAATAATAAATGAGCAGGCAACTTATTATATGCTATTCAAGAAGTATATGTTAATAAGTTGCCTGCTCATTTATTATTCTGAATATTCGACTTATCAATCTTAAGTAACATAGTGTAGCTAGGCAACTGGTCAATTTATTCTGGATATATTAGATATTTTGTTCTAAATTTCAAGTGAGCAATCTCAAATAAAGTACAAGAAAAATGGAATAATAATAGAAACGACTTATTCTATCAGAAAATCATTTCTATTATTATTCTATGTATTAATATTCGAAATTATTTTCAAAATCAATCCTTTTATATTTCCACTGATCCAGGCCAGTATTCTTAAATATTATTTTTGCCATATAATAGCTAATCTGCTCGTTATTAAAGATTATTATTTTGCATGGATGATTTTTATAACAAGCAGCTTAACTCATCTTTCTTAATTATTATACTGTAATTATGTTTGGCTAAAATATTCGGCATCTCTGCTATAAACGACAAAATATTATATATTCTATGTGTTCTATGCATTTATTATATATTTCATTACAGGTCATTTTGGGAATTATCATATTTCAGCAATATTTGTTGAATTTTATTTTCATCTCAGTTGAATTTAATTGCATTTTTTTGCCAGAATATATCATAAATATTGTCTTTAATCCACATTATAATGAACGCAACATTTAGTGCAAACATATCTTAAATTCAAAAAAAATAATTTTTATTTAATATTAAAAACAAATAATACTATACTTACACAGAATAGATGGGAATATCCATCGGCCTAACATCAAATCAGTATAGGTGAAAGGTATGGACAGGGAGGCCATACACATGTCAGCGATGGCCAAATTGATGAGAAATTTTTTTAAATCGGGTGAAGTTTTTTTGCGGAAAACGAGTACAAAAATAACGACAGAATTGCTTAAGAATGAGATAATAGCTGTCAATGAGTAGAGTATCATAAGAACCAATTGAGACACACTGTCCATCGCCTCCAGTGGCGGAAGAGTTGTCACATTTGCTGATGAATTCATAACTCATCTAGCTGTTTGTCATTATAGTTTGTCATAAATGTTTCAGATCATTGAAAAATTAGTCGTTTTATACTTTTTCGAGACTTTTCTCACTTTTCATAAATAAATCCAATTTTTATGACTCTTTAGGGCAGAATTGAAAGCCATTTATCTATTTTAAAGATTTTTTAGGATTAGAAATGATGTTGAATGCAGTGTCGATAGCAAACTGATGTTTCTTAATGTCTGGCACAATGAGCTCTTTTGGATGCGTTACTATGGCAATTGGGATTGTGTGCATTTAAGTTGTATTGCATTATTTATTTGACTTTACTTTTTAGCTTAGCTTTGATTTTGAAATTTTATTTTCAAAAAGTTTTAGTTATTTTGAAATCATTTCATAGAAAATATTTAATACAATATATAAAATAGTTTCTGAAATTTTTCTGCTTTTATGAATAGAAATAATTGACTGACTCCTGAAAGACTTGCCATGGTGATTGGCATGGATATGGTGTAGCCAAGTCACCATTCATAATTGATGAAATGTCATTTATTGAATTGCAATTATTTTCATTCTTTGCTTTATTTTGTGGCAAAGGATAGGAATAACATATGAATGATATGAATATTATTATTATTTAAAACATTTTTAACAATAATTTCTAAAAAAAATAAATAAAAATAAATATATAAATACAAAAAACTGTTAAAATAAGAAAAAATATAATAATTTTTAGAAAATTGAAAAAATCAAATCTGAGTTCTCTTAAGATTAGTTGACTTTTCTTTTTTCAGCTTAGCTTTGATTTTAATTTTTTTTAAAGTTTTAGTTATTGTGAAATCATTTCATAGAAAATATTGAATATAATAATAAAATAGTTTTCGAAATTTTTCTGGTTTTATGAATAGAAATAATTGCTTATCAATACGCGAGGTTTTGGCTGGTATTCTAGTGCTGGTTGAAATTCTATTGTAAATATAATCTAGATTAGAAAAAGAATTTTAATATAGGCTGAAAAATGGACAAAACTTTTTATTTAATTAAATTCATAAGTATTGGGCTTATTATTGATATTACATTTGAATATAAAGAAAAATATTTGTTTGAAAATAAAAATATTTTTTAATTTCATTTTTCATAAAAGTTACAAAAAATTATAAACATATATAACAAAAAGTTTTTATTAATTACAAATATACTGTTTTTATTATAACTTTGAATTTCGAGAATATTCGCGAAAACATTCGGCAAATTCTTAAGAGAATATTTCAAATTATTTTATTAAAGAATTTGTTTACAATTTGAACAGCACTTCAAAACAAAGTGCTCTTAAGCTAACTTAATATACTTTATTTGTTTTCAGATCAATTTTATACAACTTAATAGATATTAAATGTTTATTATTTTGATTTAATTTCAAAAATCACTTTACGATTAATATTAAGTACAAAATGCAATTATTTTTCCATTATTTTTACAAATTAATAAAAACAAATAAATTATATAAATTGAAAAATATTGTGTCAATCAATAGGTTTGAATAAGAATAACAGAATAGCTTAGAATCAGTGCTAACACAGAAATAACAGTTTTTGTATTGATTTTAAATAAATTAAATGCAGTCAAACACAAATCATCTTTCAGTGCATACAATCGGTTAATAATAATATAGTCGATAGAAATTGTTTGAACAGATATTTTGTCGAAATTTACAGAATAATCTGTTTCTAATTCTTCTAATCTGTCCAATAGTTTGCTATAACTTTTGGGTATTATATCCGAAACCAAACATAAGACCAATAACAGAGAAAAGGCTTCGATTAGTCCATACAAACTAAATACAAACCATTCGTCTGAACCCAACCAAAGCGTACAAAAACATGAAATACAATCGATTGCACTGAATGTCAATGCAATCATATTATAATCATTGATACAGTTATCAAAATCTTTGATTAATTTTCTGATTTTCAGTATTTGTTGCAAAACATTCGGCAGATTCTTAAGCGAAAGGTTTTCTCTCATTTGGCGCATATGTTCTGAGACAATACAGCTCTGGTATGCTATCAGTGCAATGATATTAGCCTGGATATTATATGAGGACATAGACATAACTAGAAACCAGAAGTTCATGACTGAAAAACTTTCACTTTTCAAAAGACATTCCGCTATTGTATAGGATATTTCAATAGTGAATAAAAGCATAAATTGTATTATAATTACAATTAAACCGATATTTCTTTCCTTTTTCTCATCGATTCGTATGAAGTCTTGATTCAGCAAAATATTCAAAATTTTCTTTCCTCTAATCAATAGTATTATAGAAACGAATAGGGTTTGGACGGCGAACGCAAATACACCCAATTTGAACAAAATCATGAAAATTCCAGATTTTGTCGTTTTGTAAATCTTTTCTTTATTTTGGTTTTTATAATAAATAGTTTCAGAGTATATATAACTCATATATAAGACAAAAATAATGACAATTATATTCCATATAAAAAGCAAACTTTTCTTTAGTACAGAATTTGTATTCAGACTTGAGTTGTAATACGTATTGCCTGTAATTCTCTGGTAAAGTATCAAATATTTTAGGCCTGACTTTGGTTTTGAATTCATTTTATTTTTTAATTTAAAAAAATTTCTAAGAAATCGTTTAATTTGTTTGAGACTCAAAATTAAATATTCTTTTGAAATAATTCAGTGAAATAATAATTTATATAAGACTTCTTTGATTAAAATGTTCTGGAACACTGAAAATTAATATATAAACTTTATTGATTAAAAGTTTAATAAATAAAATTTAATATTAATAAATTGATTGAATATATGTAAACATTTATGCAAAACATTTTGATTAATATTATTATTTGAGAGCAAATATTAAATATTTTTTTCTCTGATTAATATTATCTTTTATTTTACAGCAATACTAATGGTTGGCAACAGTGGGCAGACGTTAGCACAGCTTTCTTGTCTATTATAGCACCTACTCCGGCATTACCTCGAATATTTTCGATGACTGACTCCTGAAAGACTTGCCATGGTGCTTGATGTGATGTGGCCGAGTCACCACCCATAATTGATGAAAATACCTGAACATATATTCCTTGTTTACGAAATTAATTTTATTTAATCATAACTTGTTTTTCTTTATATACAGTATTTATTCAATAAAATAGTTTTGAAATGTAATCAATTGATTAAATATTTTTCTATTCAATCGATTGAATTATAATTTTTTTATCCAGTCATTAAACAAACAGTAATATAATTTGTAGGCAGAATGTGGGCAGGATATGAGCCTGGACTGTTTGAATTAAGTGTTTATTTTTAAAAAGAACTGAAAAAATTTGATGAAAAGTTGATTAAAAATTTTAGATAATATTTATGAGAATGTATTCTAACCCTAATTCAGGCCTAAAATATTTGGTTCTTTACCAAAGAATTACAGGCAATACGTATTACAACTCAAGTTTGAGTGGAAATTCTGTACTAAAGAAGATCTCACTATTGGTTTGGAGTTTAATTGTCTTTATACCCCTGTTATATATGAATTATTTATTCTACGAACACTTGAGTGATATAAATGAAAATAAGAAAAAGCTTTACAGTTCAACAAAATCTACCCTTTTGTTCATTTTATATAATTTTTCTGTAATTGGTTTTGGAGTCCAAACGCTATTCGTTTCGATAATACTATTGATTAGAGGGAAGAAAATTTTGGATATTTTGCTGAATCAAGACATCATACGAATCGATGAGAAGAAGGAAAGAAATATCGGTTTAATTGTAATTATAATACAATTTATGCTTTCATTTGCTATCGAAATGTCGTTCACAATAATGGACTTAACTATAAATAACGAGACGTTTTCATTCATTGACTTCTCAATTATGGTTTCGGCTATTATTGCCTATAATACACATTTGAATATCATAGCACTGATAGCATACCAGAGCTGTTGTGTCGCCGAATATATGCGTGAAATGAGAGAATGCCTTTCGCTTAAGAATTTGCCGAAAGTTTTGCAACAAATACTGAAAATTCAAAAACGTATAAAAGATTTGGATAACTGTGTCAACGATTACAATATGATTGCATTGTCTTTATCTTCTGTTAACTGTATTTCAAGCTTTTGTATGCTTTGTCTGACTTCACAGAATTGGTTAGAATTCAGTGTCTGTTCATTACTCGAAGGCTTTACTGTTATATTACTCTTATGTTTGGTTTCGGATATTATACCCAATAGTTATCGGAAATTATTGAATAAATTGGAAGAATTAGAGTCAGGATATTTTGAGTTCAATAACAGTATATCTGTTCAATCATTTTCTATAAATTATACAATTATTCTCCGATTGTATGCATTGAGAGATGAGTTATGTTTTTCTGCTTTCAATTTGTATAAAATCAATACAAAAACCATAATATCTGTGTTAGCACTGATTGTAAGCTATTCTGTTATTCTAACCCAAACTAATTGACTGAATAAATTATTTAACCTAATTAACCAGTACAACCTGTTCATATTAACATCCATATCTATTTTAACCGTCTCAGACAAATAATTATTCAAATTATAAATTTCAAATAAATATTTATTATTTTAAACAAAATATAATTATAATCTTTGCTATTGTTTTAAATTCTTTTATGAAATACTGTATATTATTTAAGGCTTATATCAAATATTTTATAAATAAATATTCAACCATGTTCAATCTAAAAAGCATACATCACACCATTGCAAATAGTGGAAGCTGACTTTTTGAAGGCTTTATAGCAGCCGTCGGGACGTATTAAGCAATTAATATCCAATTGATCGGCGATTAATATTTGAAACTCTGAGCTCGTTGTATAGCCATTGCCCAGAATAGATGAACATTTTTTCTGATATTCCAGCTGGGGTAGTGTCAATTTAATATAAACATATTTGCCAATCAAGTTACCAGACATAACCTGGGATAAGGAATCGCCAATGAGATTTTCTAGAATAAAAAATATTTAAAATTAACTAGGTTATGCCTATGCTTCTATAATAGTATAATCTGGATCATACTTCCAGCGTCCAAATCTTGTCCGATCAATATTTTCAGTTGATTAACAACACGTCTATTATCGGGCATACAGGCTGTTAGAGTGGATCCTTCCATGAGTTCAATAGATCCGAGTTCACAGTAAGGGTTTTCACTAAACTGTCTGATGAATGTATAATTGTGTGCATCTATTCCTTCACAACTACTCAGTTGGGAGTACTCTATAAAGCCCTGTCCTATATAAGTCAGAATTTAGTAATAATACAGTATTTGCATTGCATAGTAAGTACAGTCAAAACATTTATTATTATATATGAAACAAAGTATACTTAAATATTAATGCATTAAGATAGATGAGGAACAAGGTCAAATTGTAACTATACTCTCGTTATTTTATCAAAGTATTGACGACATAGGGTCATACTGTCTGGATGTGTATAGAGATCAGCAGGACACAATATTTACAGCTAGGAATCGATAGCTCTATTGAATTCTAACATCTGCTTTTCATTTTATAAGGCTCAAAAAATTGCTTGGATCTTTTAATTTACAGAATGTCAAAAAGCTTCTTTGACCAAGTTTATAATACAGCTACTGTAGTCTGTAAACATAATAAACCTTTAGACTGTACATGTTCAAATAAAGTTTACTTTTTGCTGGCTCATCATTCCGAATACACCCAGTGTGATCTATTATTAATTAAAGTGAGTGTTAATGTAATAATTCAATATTAGCAAGGTTATCTTACCCAATGAAAGAATAATTAGTGCAAAAACTATTATAAATAAAGACATTTTATGTAACGTCTGATAAATTCTTATATATTATTAGATTAAATCATAGGTTGACTAAAAAGCTATTTAATATTCCGATTATAAAAATAATTTGAGCTCATTTGGAAAGTTTTGAACATGTGTCGCAATTAAGGTCATTTTAGCAGATTTGTTCCTGGATTATTCCAAGATTTGTCCCAGATTTAAACCAATGGTGTAATTTGGAAAAATATAATTTATAATTCGTATTATTTTTTAGAATATTTTATTAATTTTTAAAAAATTAATGAAATAATACATAAATAAAATCATATAAAACTTAAAGGACGGACCCGGACATTAAGCCAAGACTGGGCTATTGAACAAATCAAAAACCGCACAGTGGCTTTCGATAGAGGAAGGTCCAAGGATCATAAATCAGTTTTCAAAAAGTTCCTAGCTAGAGGGGGCGCCC
>JAQIWA010001895.1:0-15637 GCA_034693305.1 Eueremaeus valkanovi
TTCGCTCAGAATGAATTTCATTGCAGCCTCTGAAAGTTTCTCATTAATGGGAAGTGCAGCACAAGCTGCAGTAGTTGCTGGTGCAGCTGCAATTGCTGAAACAAAACCAAAAATAAAAATTTTGGATGCATCTATATTTGTCAGGCATATAAAGTTATCCCCAGGTGTTTTCAATGCTGTAAACAAAGGATTACAACTGGCAAATGTTGTTTACCGTATTAAAAGAAGAAACACTATTCTATTCAATCTCCCGGCAGGTCAAACTTCATTCAGCATTGATAATATTTTTATGGGCCAATTATGCGATCAATTGATTATAGGATTAGTTTCACACGATGCTAACACAGGAAGCTATACATTAAATCCGCTGGCTTTCAAAAATTTTGATATGAATTATTTGTGTGTTTATCTGAATGGAGAAGCATATCCTAAATTACCCTATACACCGGATTTTGCAAATGATTCATATGAAAGAGAATATTTTGATTTTCACAACGAACAAGGAGTAGCTTCAGGAATAGGGATTTTGGATGCAAATTATAAAAATTTTAAAGAAATGGTTAGTTTATATTGTTTCAATTTTAACCAAGATTTCAGCTCGTCAAGTAATGAATATATAAATTTGCCTAAAGAAGGCAGCATTCGTATTGAGATTAAATTCTCAAATGCTCTACCAAATCCACTTAAATTGGTTTGTTTCGGAAGATTCGATAATAATATAGAAATTGATAGGAATCGAAATGTTATAACTGATTTTTAATGGACACCATTCAAATAATTCATTGTCTGAGTCAAAATAATTTTACGAGAAGTAAATTTTGTGGCGTCTATCCTATCGATAAATTACCTCAGAAAAGAATAAAAAGGCCATGTTCAATTATATGTAATACCGATAAAGCGAGCCTACCTGGAACACATTGGGTTGCTATATATCTACCTAAAACTGGACCTATTGAATATTTCGATTCTTTCGGATATCCACCTTTAAATAATGAAATAAACTCGCTGATAAAAATCAATGGAAATTCTTTTATTTATAATAAAATTCAAATTCAAAGTAACAGAAGTATAACATGTGGGAAATATTGTGTTATATACATTATGTTTCGGTGTAAAAATTTATCAATAAAATTATTTTTAAACATTTTCAAAAAGAACAAAAATTTTAATGAAAAATTAATTAACAAATTATTTAAAAAACTTATTGCTTTTAATCATATATAATATATTAAATTAATTTGAATCAATAAAATTACAATTTAAAATAACCAAATGGCCTAGTATCAATTTTGTTTTCACAGATGTATCGTTTATCATCAAAGGGTGTTAACGAAGTTTTATTGCTTTTAATTGAATACATTGAAAAAAGATTACTTTGTATTCGCCTATTATCTGTAGTTATAATTTTCTCTTCATTCAATACATCTTCGTAATATTGATGATTCAAAACTTTTTCAACTATTGAATTTTGTATTCCCTTACATTTTTTAACATTGTATCCATCTAAATATTTCACAGAATACATTTTAGATTTTAACGCAATAAATTCTTCTATAAATTGCCCAGCACTTTCATCTTTAATATATCCTATTTGTTTTTTATGCTTTTCAGAGAATAAATTATTATTTTTATCATAATTTGATAAATCCAAAATATTTTTGAATTGTTTAAAATCCTCATATAAATTTTTTGTTTTAATTTCATAAATTAAACTATCAGTATCTGTATAGCATAAGCTAATATTTTTTTTATATTTTTTTTTAAAAATATAATAATGTAATTCATACATCAGGCATTTCGAAATTTCTAAAACCGAGTATCCAATAAATATTGGTTTATTTAAATTAACAACAGTTCGTTTCATCTTGATAAGGGCTTTGTTTTCATCAATAATACGAAATTCATCGAATAATGGTCGTTTTAAATAAAGTTTTGCTTGTCTCTCATTTAAAACTAATTTGATATTCACATGATTACGAACATTTTCGCAACTTTTCCCAAAAACGCTATTATTCATCAATTTCAATAAATCCTGCTCGAACTTATCTTTTGCTTTCTCTCTTAATTTGGTATTTAATTTAATATAAGGTGCTAACCATTTTGATTGATAAAAAGTTAGAACCTTATGAATTCTTGTCAATTTCATACCAAGATCTAAATACAATTTTAAATTTTTGAAATGAATTACATAATTTTTTTTATCTTTCAAATCTAATATTAACTTTTCAGTTGGTCTATAATTTAGTCCATATTTTTTCATATTTTCAATCAGTTTTCTCTGATATTCTGATAATTCGTTAATATCAACTTTCCTTTTGATAGGTGCAAGAGGATATTCTGAATGACTTTCGTGTAAACATTCAGGATATTCTAAGTCAACCTCGAGAATATATCCATTTTCACCATTACAATCTAGTTCAGTCCAGTTAATTTTGTTAATTTCATCTTTTGGAAGCCATTTAAAATTCTTAAGTGGAAGCATTTCTGACATTGCATATCCATATAAATTGTTAGCTGAAAAAATAGATTAAAATATTTATCTTTATTTTAATTTATAATTGGGATTTAATATCATACCATCAAAATATATCAAATATTTATCATCTTCTTCTGGATTGTATTTATCAAACATCATTATATTATTAGCTCTTGAGTATCTTTTCGAGCATTGGCTCACCCCACCTCTTATGTTTTGTTCAAAAAAAATATACATATTTATATCAGTTAATAAATCAATTTCTATATCTGTAAATTTTAACATTGCATTCCATGATAAACTTGGAATTGAATAATAATAACAAGGATCTAATCCGTATATTTTCAAAGTTTTTTTGCGAAAAACTGTGAATACATCACATAATAAAGCAGTATCCAACAAAACATAAATATCATGAAAATCTGACATTTTTTCGCAATTAAATCTATTCCATATATAAATAGCATTTTTATATTGTTTTTCATCAATATTTGATGAATTCAAAGAAGAATAAAATTTGTCTATACTTGGTAAATACTTATCATTGAATTTTTTAAAATTATCCATGTATTCATATGGATAAACAGATTTATTTATCAAAATCTCTAGGTCTTTTGTAGATAAAAATCCAAATTTATCCTCAAATAATTTTTTTGTTATTTTAAAATTATTTAATCCAGAGTTTCTCAGATTTTTTGTTAAAGAATCTAAGGATGTGTTCAAAAACTGATATGAATCTAAAAATTTTATTTTATCTAGGCTGAAACTTAGAAATTTTTCTGTGGTTTTAGGTAGAATTTTACAATTTTTGAAATATGTCTGATCTAATTCTTTTAAAATCAAGTTTGAATCAAAATTTTTTAGATTGTGAATAATAACAGGAATATGATCTGGTGATTTATAATTTATATTACATATTAAATGTGCTGATCCTCGATAAAATCCTGTTCTATGATCATGATCTTGGCATTTAATATCAAAATAACCTATCTCTTTTTTGCAAATATGACAAATATTGGATTTTGAATATTCATCTTTTTCGATTTGAGATAATGGTTTAAGCGGAGCTATTTTATTCATGCTTATTAGTAAATTTTTAGAACTCGTATAAATTTTTTAAGAAGTCTTTGATGCAATTTTCACCATGGTAAACACGTTGATATAAAATATCGCCATCAATATCAACAATTATCATTGCATATCCACATGGTTTATAGTTTTGATAACTTTCTGATTTTTCAGATATTTTTCTGACTTCTTTTTCAACTATTGTCTCGAAATCCAAATAAATCACAAATTGATATTCTATTTTGAAAATAAAAATATTTTTTTTTATTATTTATCGTTACATAAATTCAAAAATATTTACAAAAATTTTTTATTTTATTGATTTAAATACCGATTTGATGATGAAAATCTCCAAATTTCATTGTTATATTATTGATTGGTAATTTTGCTTTAACAGGATTATTGCAGAAACATTTTTCTTGGTGCAATTTTAATTTATTAGGACTTATAAAAGCTTGTAAACAATTGCGACAGAAATAATGAAAATTGCCCCCGGAAGTTCCACAAAACCGATTAAAATTCTTTATTAAAAAATAATGTTCATTGTAAAGCAGAAGATTAACCAGATTTTTTCCTTTTCTTTTTGATATTCTTATCGGAAAAATTTCTTTAGTTGAGCCAATGTCGTTATAACCATATATATTAATAGATAGATTTAAACTTGAATTAATTTTTTCAAATTTGTTGATTTTGTTTAATTCCATTGGAAATTTTACTCCCTTTAAATTAAATTTTTCCATGTGTTTTTTATAATGTTTTGGAAAATATTGTTGATAAGAATGTTGTGTTGGGAACAGTTTTGCAATTACACAATATAAAAAGCATTTATTATCCTTATTTTTAATATTAATAATAGCTTTTTTATTTTTTAAATTAGTTGGAAGTGCTGTATAACATGATCCATATTTCGTAATATATTTCCCAATTCTCACATCTAAACGAACAATTCTTTCAACAATCCAATTACTTCCATTGACACTATATTCTTGAAGCTGATTCTCCAGTTCATTTATTTTATTTGAGATGAATTGATGGAACAAACCCAAATGTGATATAAATTTAGTTTTAGTAGAAAAATAGCCAATTTGTTCAACAATCAAATCTTTATCCACTCTATTGAATAATATTTGCAGACAAAATTGAACTTTTATTGATTTGTTGTTTTTGAATACGTATTTAAATAAATTTCTGATATCATTCGAGTAGTATTTGAAAAAATTATTAAGATCCTTATAATTTGTTTCATTTATCAATTCGAACTGAGTTAAAAAATTTCTGAATGCACTTTTGGTCCTGTGAAATTTTGAATTTTTGATTGTTTCCGATACTGTAGAACTATAGCCTATTTGATTGGTTGAATTGCTTTCAATTTTTCCAGTGTATACAAATTCATTAGCATTTTTGCAAAGCTTTTCATGAGATCCCCAATTCTCGAAAAAGAGTTGACAATTATCACAAAATTTTCGTTTATGCAATTTCATTTCATGCTTGAGATATTCTTCCTTTTCATCGAATTTATTGTTACACTCATAACACTTGAAGACGAATATATCTGTAATAATAATATTACACTAAAATTAGAAATTTTTGGAAGATTTATACTTTTTATTTGAAAAAATCATTTTAATTGATTAAATATATTATTTGAAAATTATATTAAAGCTTTATTTTAAAACGACTGCATTCCAGCCACCAAATTATTGGATCTCAGAAATAAGCTGGTTTAAAATAAAATTAGCGGCACATATATAAAATATATGGATCTTAAAAGATGCTGGAACCTTGCCATCTGCGCGCTTTTATTTTGTCCAGGCTTTTTCAATTGTCTGGGGTGCAGGACTAAAAATCTTTACAGTTATATAAAGCTTTTTAAGTCTCAACTAAATTTAAAATTTAATATTCTATAAATATATTGTTAAATAATTATTTTTTAATATATGTATATATATTAATAGTGAGTAGACGGAAATATGAAATAAAAGCTATGGTAATGCTTGAAAGAAGCATAGAGTTCGTTATGTGAAAAAATAAGTGAAAAACGCAATCTTTTATAACCAGGATTAAAAAACGAAAAGCTATCCTAATTATAATTTGCAAATCGTATATCTGTATCAGTCTTGTTTTCAATAATATCCTCACTTTTCGAATGAATTAAAATTTGTGATATTATATTAATTGAAATTATTTGCACTAATTGAATCGCTTATAATGGGTTGTAAACGTTTAAATGACCGATTTACGGGAGGATTTCTATTTTACTAACAAATCTATGCTCATTCAAAAGGGGTTTGGGATGTCATACGACTATTTTAAAGTGAACCCACTCAAACAGAGTGTCTACAAATTCACTGAGTTTACATAAACGCCATCTATATCCTTTCAGGCCGCAGCGACAACAAAGTTTTTCACAAGCCTAAGAGAATAACGATTGGTTTAAGATAAATTATGATTTGAAATATAGATGCATTGTGTATAGAATTCGCCGCAAAATACAAGCAAATCAATAATTTTTCAGACACATCAACCACCGGGCCCCAGCTAGTATATTCTATCATAACATTAAATTTTTAGGTCAATTTCCTAAGTCAATAACAGATGAAAAGATATGTACAGAAAAATTAGCATGGACAATAGTTTATTAATACAGAGGAATGTATTGTTGGATAGAATTGCTGGATCCCTAAGATTTTTACAATGGCCGACCCCAACCCACCCCCCACCCCCCCCACCTTATATTTCGATGATTGACGTAGAAACTCCGTTATTTCAATCTAAGCTTCAGATTAGCTTTCATATTTATAAACGTTAGTAACTAAAATAAATAAATGAGCATGTTGATCAAAATTTTTATTAAATTCTAGAGCATTTAATTTAAATTAGAACTTGTTCATGGAATGACTTAAAAATCTATATTTAATTTTTTTCCTAATTTAATGTCACGACATCTATCCCCTACACTTCTACTTCTGGTGTCTTCAACTCTAGTTCCTCAACTGTCCTACTAGTGGGCACCCCATATAAATCGTGTTGGGCACAAAATAATTTGCCTAAGTAGAGTTAAGGCCAAGATAAAACAAAACTAGATGAATTTTGATATTTTTTAAATAACTTGTTTTTGAGACGAGTGCTTGAGCTTAACACCCGATTTTTAGGTGGGTTAAAAGTTGAAAGGCAGTATTTTTAGGGATATTGACGATTAATATCGAAAAAATTCAATTATCTCAGGCCTATATCAGTTGTGAGAGATCATTTGCTGGCTATAAAAGTTTTAAGAAAAACGAACAAGAATGGTTCATCCAGTTCAACATCTGGAAAAATATCAGAATTTTGATTATGTAAGATTGGAAATAAGTGTCGCTTTTCCGAAAGAGATCTGTTTGAAACCAGCTATTAGTCTACGGCAATGGTCCGCAGGTTCAAAAAATAGTCTGAAAAAGCAAGTTGAAATTTATGCTAAGCGCATATGAACTTGTTAGCTCAAGATCACTCATATCCAAGAAAAATATTACTAATTAAGTGTTGTTTACAAAGCAATGAATAGAGTATTCTGTGAGTCAAATAAAAAATCATTTATTCTAAGTTATTTCTATAATAATTATATTATTCGCACTCAAGACTCATATTATTAGTAATGTTTTATTTGTTTGTCCCTATGAGCTGGTTTGCACACAGATCAATTATGAAAGCTTACTGTCAGTATACTGACTAGAATGCGGGTGCAAGGTCTACGGCATCCGAAAAATAAGTTTATATACGATAAACAAAAATATTTCCTGATACTTTCAGGAAAATTCAACCATCTATTCTGGGCTCAAAAAAGGCACAGCTTTAATGTTAAATTGTAGCGGTATGATATCAATGCAAGTTTACACGATTTCAATACATATGATTTAGAGTTTGCTAAAACTGAGCTTCGCCGGTTTTTCAACAATATTAATTATTTTACAAGAAAAGGTCTTATTAGCCAGTACCCATTATTTAGACAAATCTCTCAATTACACATTCAATTGGATGTGGGTACTTAAAATTCCAATAAGTATTCAACAAATTGAAATCCTTCATTCTTCTGGAATAGTTCTGAACTTATAGAATACAGGGTCAAACAATTATGTTGTGAATGATAGCAATAATACCATCATTTCTGCTCAGATTGTGTCAAATTCTAATGTCTGAATAAATTGTCACTGGTTGATCATTATTACTGCCTGTCTTGATCATATCGATTGGTGCTCTTGTAATCATAATTATAATTATATTTATATTCTTATATATAAGACATTTCAGAAGGAAAAAAATTAATTTGGATAATATTCATTAGTCTGAAATTTATGAGGATGTGATTGATGTGGATGAAATTTATGGACCAGTAAATTATGATAACCTATGTGAAAGTGTTTATGAATGTGTGAACGCAATCACTGGCTCTAAACAGCAAATAAGTAGAGAATACTTAGAGATCACTAATGAAACCAAAGAAATACTTTCGCAATCATTGACAAAAACATTGGCACATATCAACAAATAAGTACTCATTACATACCGATGGTTAAAATTAGAAAAGAATTTTAATGAATATAAAAATTAATCATATATTCTATAGACTAGATGTCACTCAAATTGTTTGAAAATACATGAAAATAATTAATAATTCTATTCTAGCTCAAAAGATGTCACAATATTCTTCATATATTGAATGTGTTATGTATACATGTGTTCTGGCTATTGATGTAAATAACGTTTTGCATATAATTCATTAACATTTCATTGATTGTTTTAATATAAAATCTGTCACAAAAAAAATTATTTTAAACTCAGACACAGTTTAATCAAGATTTAATTTTTAAATTATGTAAAAAATTAATAATATCTCCATGATCATTTCATAAGATGATTTAATTAATAACCAGGAACATTATTTGTGGTCTGTTTTTGCTTTGATTGTTAGTCTTTAATGTACAGTTGGAAAAAATAAATTTTTATAATTTATTAAAATATATTTATTCATATTATTTTAGATTTACATTTTTAATACATACAAAAACCAAGTTTTTTTTAAATCAAACAGGGTTATTTGTAATGGTTAAATCTAAATAAGTACAATTTTTCCAGTGTTAAAAAAATTCAAAAATTGTGAAAATTTTATTGAATTGATAAAAAAAAGAAATATTCTTTGTTTTGTAACAAATATATAATAACTTTAATAATGAGTGCATTTAAAATAATAATACCCCGATCATTTTTATATTCAATATTATATATAAAATTCATTATAATTATTACAGTCGTTCAATAATAGGTAAATTTTTTATTAATCAAAAATTAATACTAAAAAATTATTTATATATTTTTAGGTATAATTCCTGTTTCAGTACTGAGGCGAACACAAGTCAAATACAGCGTTTGCTGTGGCCATCAAATTAAAACTCCAGGCTTTTCTATTAAATCTGATTGATACTTTAGAGCTGTATTGTTAAACGGGTCACTATTTCGGGCCCCTCTTAACACAACAAATGTGTGTGTGTCATACATAGACTCACTGTTAAAATTTTGATCAAAAGTATATAACATAACTACTAGGAGTGAGTCAGGAGAAAAAATAAGCTAAATTGGTACTGAGAACTTTGAAATGACTTGTGAGTTATATCATGTTATTTCTAACTTCTCATATGAAATGCACAAAATTTTAGACGATCTCTAATACCCGTAACAACATTCTGTGGAGGTATAATATTTAAACCATTGAAAAATTAAATATCACAAATCTAATTCTGTTTTATTATTTGCTTTCATAGGTCAATCATGCAATGCACAGTCGTATGCACTCATACTCTATTAGTCAACAAAAAATTTCACTTAAGTTTGGACAGGTTAATAATATTAATCTTGAATTACTTGACCGCACCCGAAGTCATGCAATTCTATTACATTTATATCATATAATAATTGTATAAAATATTTGATATCTGGCTTTTTCACATTAGACTTGGCTAATTTTCCCCAGATTTAAAATGGTATAATGCCTTGGTGAATATGATTTTTTTGCAATCATTAAATTGAAATAAATAATCAATCCACATTTCATTCATTCAAATATTTATTCATTAATTCAACTCGAGGTTGAATTTATAATTTTATAAATAATAAATTCTTTTAAAATTTATATTTATATTCATATAATTTTTCAAATAATCATTTTTTAATTTTTTCTTTATAATCAATCATATGCTTGGCTGCTTCGAGTAGATTTTTTATCGAATCCATTTCCAGCTCGAATGAGAAAAAGAAAGATGGCTTCTCATTCGGTTTGCTCAATTTATATTTGCAAAAAGCAAGGACTCCGTCCTTAGTGAGAACGAGGGAATCCTAGGTTAGAAGACATTAATGAATTAATATAAATTTTTTAAAATTTTATTTCACTCACTTTTTTACCCAAATAAATCCATTTATCATATTCGTTCTTTGTATTGGTCACATTAAACGGATCATTAGAGTTTACACCTGGTTACATTGAAAATATATTTATATATATATATATATATGCAAAACTTACCAACAAATTAATCTAATAATTGCATATAAGTTTATACTAGTCAATATAAGAATAGAAATCACTAATTTTCACCTTTCTTAGGCTTCTTGTCTTTTGAATCCAACTTTTTAGTCTTTCGCGGGCGTTTGGCCTTAACTATTTTATCGTTAATGCCCTCATCCGATGAACTACTGATACTTTCTGCACTCGAGTCAGCCATACTTTCAGTAATAATTTTTTTTGAAAATGGTTTATGATTTATATACCTCAAAAATAAAATTTTTATCTAGATTATTTATCAGATTATCAATAATAAATTATTCAACCATTTTTATTTTGTTGTAATTTAAAATTACTTGCAGCTCAACATATTAAGAGCTGAGTAAGACCTTATACATCAATTTTTTATGGAATAATCAAAATTAAATATTACTCCAGGGTTGCATATAATTATAAAAACAGAGTTGTTGAAAGGAATTAAATTTATGCTGACATTTATTTTTATTACCAGAGACAGGAAAACACAGCATCCTAGAGGCGCATATGAGTCTTGGGTAATTACAATTAACAAAGGGATTCATAGCTAATTGTTGAAAGATAACTGTTTAAACTTAAGCTTTGTATCTAAAATTGCTAATTAAACAGGGTTAATTATATGTGCTACCAGTCTCATAGGTACCACTAAGCTACTGTATTTTCCAATCTCTTGTTGCAAAAATGTGCTGGTTTTTTTGAAAAATAAATTAGTAATATGCAATCATAAGGTTGTGGGTTGGCGGCGGGGGGGGGGGGCAAGGGGGTGGGGGATTATACTACTAATTATTATTCAAAATAAAATTTTCATCAATTCAATACTCAGATATGAAGAGGTGGGGGAATTTGGTCAAAAATAAAAATTTCTTGAAAATGCTCACAATTTTAAACTGGGGGGTACTTTTTCAATTTTAAAATTATTGGAATATTTTTGTTATCAGTTCTCAGATATTATAGGGGGTATTTCGTGAAAATTAAAATTTTTTAAAAATTCTCACAATTTTTAACTCAGGGGTACTTTTTCTATATAGAAATTATTGAAATATTTTTGTTGTTAGAACTCTGATATTAGATCATAACTATTGAATGAAAGCTCTGATGCCAGTGAACGCTGTTTTAATCGATTTATATTTAAAAACTGATCTAGGAAAAATATTGCAACTTGACCTGGATTCATTCAAATAAATTTTATTAGCGATTGTTTTAAAATTCAGAAAATACTGGAATTTGGTAATTAAATCATAACTATTGAAAGAAGGATCTAATGCCAGTGAACGTAGTTTCAATCGATTTCTATTTGAAATCTGATCAGGGAAAAATATTTCAATTTCACGCTAAAATATGAACTTGAATTGCATTTGAAAGTTGAACTGTTAAATATTGTGTTGATGTGCTGAAACCCCTTTTGTTCATTGTGATATCCAGAGTTGGGAAAACACGACGGCAAAGCAGTAAAGATGAGTCTGGTGTCATCATTGCAAATAATTGAGGAGTTAACACAACAAATCAATAGTTAGCAGGTGAACTTTCAAACGCAATTCAACACATTTGAACTTGGAACTTCCCATATGTATTCACATACTTGAACTTAAATGCGAACAGACTATTGAGTTAGTGTTGTGTTCACATTATTTTTTATTTAACATACAAGTCCCCTTCTTCTATTAGCGCCAGACTGCTATAAACGGCTAGAATACTATGTTTTCCTTACTCTGAGGATATCAGACTCATATGCATCACTGGGTTTCTGTGTTTTACCGACTTCTAATAAACTTTAAACATCTGTATTTAAAATTTTTTTAAAAGATAACACTTTTTTATTCCTAATCAGGAATTATTTGATAATATTTATCAAATTGTTGTAGACAAAAATTATGTGATTTTTCACAATATTTGACACATAATCAAAATTTAATCAACTAAAAATTAAACTTTTATTAATTTATCTGATATTAAATAAGTATATATATTATGATATTTTTCTGAGTAATTTATTCCCAAAAATATTTTGGTAAAGGCAAGAATGGAGAGATATACTGAAATACCGTATGTCTCTTTAAGTTCTAATGCTTTTTTACCAAAACTATTCAGGGAACACCAAGGAAAGTTTATATATAATTTATATTCACCTTTCAATGGTGTCGATATTCCTAGAGGTTATAGGCTAATTAAAACAAATATTGAAATTATTGTTCCGTTGGGTGTTTTTTGTTGCCTAAAGTCTATTCATTATGAAGAAGACGGAAAATATATTAAAGATTATTCTTATGATAAGGGAATCGTTGTACTTGGAAGTGGCAAACAACATTCTCTGGACTTCGAAATTCCGATCGGTTGGAGCACTCTATCTTTAAAACGTGCAGATTTATTGGGTGCACTAATTGTCGATCGTATTGTCAATTTCAAGCCATTTGTTGTTTGTGGTATTTATTTTTCTAATTTTTACTTAGCTTGTTCATATTGTCCAGACCCAATAAGTGATCAAAATCAAACTTGTTTATATATTTTATTTTACAATTTATAAAACTTTTCTAATATTTTCATTTTTAATCAAGGTGAAATCAATATGATTTTGAAATATCAACGTTTAAGCCAGTTTGCTAATAAGCCAATTCAAAACAAAGGCTCTGCTGGAATGGATCTATGCTCAAACGGTTACTATGTTTTGGAGCCAAATTGTTCACTAATGATTAACACTGATTTGGCTCTGGAGATCCCCCGAGGTTGTTATGCAAGAGTTGCCGCCCGTTCTGGAATCAGTAATGATTATTCAATCAATGTTTTAGGAGGTATTGAAAATATATACTGAATAATTTATTATACAATTAGTTTGTTTTTATTGCTTCCTATCTGTTCTTGTCTTAATCAATATTTGACAGTTTATTAGCAAGATTGCTCAATCGGGTTCTTATATACCCAAATAATTTTTGCGAAATTAATTGTTCATTTAATCAATTATTACTGAACATACCAAAAAAATTACTAATCACATATTTTTAATATTACAGGAGTCATTGATAATAATTTCAGAGGAAGTGTTTTCGTAACTTTGATTAATCATGGAATTCGGCCTTTCACAATTAATCCTGGTGATAAAATAGCCCAGATGATAATTGAGAAATATGAGGAATGTCTTCTGGTTGAGGCAGAATTGACAGCAACTGGGCGAGGAACAAACTGCCTGGGTTCAACAGGATTGAATGCACAGCAAACTTCTGATCAAGGTGCAATTTCAACACAAGAAACTTCTGGTGAAAATTCATTTTTTCAATTATTCGAAATTCAATAATATTTTTTTAATAAGAGCGTTATTATATTTATGAAAACTATTAAATATGAAAAATTGTACCATAATTTGGTTTAAACTGAATAAATTCTAAATTACAAAAATTCTTATATTTGTGAGTTTGCATACAATAAATGTTAACATTTTTTGACACTGTTATTGCTTTATGTGCTCAAGAGTATATAATATTAAAGAAAAGCTTTTAATAAATATTCCTTAACCTTACTAAAATTTAACATGGTAACATTAACTTTAGAATTAAATAAATGTTTTATCAGTTTATTTAATAGAGAATGAGTTAATAAAATTATAATAGAAATGATCAAGGTAGTTAACCTTTAAATTATTTTCTTATGAAATTTCAACTTTTCTATGAATTTTAAATTTCAAAAATATATTATGAAATAAAACGTGTTTGCGTAATATACTGCATTAAATTGATAAATATATTTAACAGTAACTTGATAACTTTTACATTCTGTTAACCTTATAATATAAACATAATTAGAGCTATAATATTGATTAGATGATGATTATGTAATGAATACTGTATATAATGTTAATATATTTTGTTTATATTGTGCTATACAGTAAACAAATTTTACATTGATTATTCAAGTCTAATTAATACTGAAATGATAGTCAAATCAAACTTTACAAACATAATAGAGATTAAATATATATACATACATACTAATCATGGAATGCAAAAAGTTATAACAATTATAAAATTCAATATAAATAATATGAAAATTATTCTGTTTTGTTGTGATATAAACTTGGGTAACATATAATATGTTTACTTTTAAATTCAATTAGTAGTTTAAACTATTTCAAACTTGTGAAACAATGAGCTATGACTTCAGTATTAAATAGATCGTTGGCTTACAAACGCCTTTAAATTCTATATTTATGAGCGAAAAATATGTATAATATATTTCTATTATTAATATTGATTACACCAACTTGTAACCAGGTAATTTCTTGATTTTCATCAAAACAAAACTAATCTCTTTTTTATAGGATGACTTTGATTATGATTACAATTTCGATGAAACAACAAAATCACTTCCACCGCATTCGCTGTTTGAAACTGAGATAAAGACGACCACTACTGTGCTGATGCCAACAAATCCAGAATTAACATCTTTTTCTGTGCCACCTCCAACAATTCATGAACTGGAGCCCACTGCTAGGCCAGTGGTCACAGTTACAGAAATGGCTCAAACAATTAGTGTTCTGACCAAGGCAGAAATCACGTCAACTCCTTGGCCTAGGTTGATAAATACACATTTTGTGCCTGCACATTTACCAGTGCCAACAAACACCAAAATTGTACCAACCCCGGTCAAAATTCAAACAAGTACAGAATTGTCAATAAACTCTGCAGAGGTAGAAACTCCAGAGTTTTTTATGTCAAATATATCCTATGCAATATTTATTATTATTTTAATCACTATTACAGTTATTTGTATTTTTATTTATATAAAAATCAGAAAAAATAGAAATGTTTCACCTGAGAGAGAGAATTGCGAAATTATTAGTTTAGATAATATGAATATTCTCGAAAGATATCACGAAACTTCTTTTGATTGAGTAATAAAATCTATTTTAAGTGTAAAATGAAAATTAAATAACTTCACAATAACATGTATTTTATTTTAAGATTAAATAAAAAAATTGTATTTTAAAACTAGATATGAGCTGGTATAATTTAATTTTTTCAAATTTTTTTAATGTCTGGATAAGAGGCGGTGAAAGTGTTTCAGTAATACGTTTACCTTCACAACATATCTCTATTACTCCAAACAAAGTTCAATATTATTATTGTATTAGAATTATCGATAAATTTTGGCTTAAGAAGAGATACCTATTATAGTAGGGATGTGCAAGGTAGGCCGAGTTAGGGGCTATAGGTAGGGATAAAATGGCGGATATTTGGCTCAAATTCAGGTGTGTATTAGGGGGGTATTTTAAAAAACAAGATGGCCGTTTTTGGCCTTCGGTATAAGTCGCGAGCAAAAATTCGAGGGGGTGGGGTCCAACAGAGACTTAAAACACAGGGGGGGTATTTTGCCAAATCTCAAACTCAGGGGGGGTATTTGGTCTATACACCCCTGCACATCCCTACTATTATAGCTATATAAGCGATAATGACGATTGTGTGGCTGAGTTGAGCAATGATAGCCATCCGAGGGGGGGGGCTTTTTAAATGTTGAAATAAAAATGTCTTTTTTAATTTCAA
>JAQIWA010001896.1:0-15634 GCA_034693305.1 Eueremaeus valkanovi
TTATCTTCTAATGGTCAAAATTATCACCATTAGATCCCTGGTATACTCGCTGGTAATAACGTTCGTGCTTGTTTAAATAATCATTTTTCCAATTAATTAATTTTTATTTATTATAAAAATAATTTTTTTTATTTAATTCTAATATTTGTTTATTTCATTAATTTTTATTTCCAATGAATTATTTGCACAAAATGTGATTTATTTATCCCATAATGCAGTTCCCGGAGCCCCTCCTCAAGAAGTGCACGGCATTCCAATAGATTCTGAAAGCTTGCGCGTTGAATGGCTACCCCCTCCCCGTGCCAAACACCACGGCAACATTACTTATTACAAACTTATGTATAGTGAAGACAATGTCAATCCCTCTAAAAGTTTTGAACTCAATATAACCGCAAAAGAGAACTCAATTGTAATCAAAAATCTGAACAAATGGACGAATTATCGCATATCTGTTCTCGCGGGCACTGGCGTTGGCGACGGACCCGCTTCTGAACCCATTCTGTTGCGCACTGATGAAGACGGTAAGACTCGTCTAACTGTGCCAACTCATGGTTTCTCACTTCTCTGTCATTCTCTTCGACTTTCAAGTCTTCACTCTTTACTAATCTATTAATTGTCGCGAAAATACTTTTCAAACTCTCATTACTTTTCAAACAAAATATCATTTCTATTGAAACTGAAAACAATTTTCTTATTCACTAATATCTCTCTCTTTGGGTCTGAACTCAATTCCGAACTTCTTTCAAATCAATTGAATAACATTTTAATCATTAATATATTCTTAAATAAAACTAAAATATATTGAAATAAAGTATTCTATAAATTGCAGTCCCGGGTGAACCCCGAGATGTCAGAGCAACTGCTTTGAACAGCACAGCAGTATTAGTCGAATGGTTGGCACCGCTTCATAAGGAACAGAACGGTTTGATTAGAGGCTATCAAATACACGTCCAGGAAATCAATTCAAACGGAGATCTAATCAATGACCCGATTCGGTACGACGTGGCCGACGGTATGGCCGAGGAGTACAATGTGACGGCTTTACAACCCGACACCGAGTACTCCATACAAGTGGCGGCAGTCACTCGCAAGGGTGACGGCACCCGCAGCCGCTCCAAAAATGTGCGCACTTTGGGAGGCGTTCCCTCCAGACCTGATATACTGATCCGACTCCTTCAGGACGAGCCGCAGATGAGTGTTGAGGTTCACTGGTCGCGACCCAACCATACTTATGGACAGTTGGTTAAATACAAACTGAAATACGGGCGGACAGACAGCACTAACAGAGAGGAAACGGAGATCGAGCCACAAGAACAACACAAAATTATTAGGGATCTGGAGAGAGGGGCCCGGTATGAGTTTCGCATTGCTGGCAGTAATACCATTGGTTGGGGTCAGGAATCGGTAGCTTATGTCGAAACCCCTGAAGGCATACCGAGAGCTCCGCCACAAAACCTGACGCATCGGTTGCAAAGTCCGACTACTGTAGTCGTCAATTGGGATCCACCTCTTCCTCAATACAGGAACGGAAAGATCTCCGGATATGGAATCCATTTCCATAAACTGTCGGATCAGTTGCCAATCGAATACAACACATCTCAGACTCGAATGGTTTTCAGTTCTTTGGATGAAAACACGGAATATTCGTTTCGGTAGTAATCGAAGGCTTTATTAGTTTTGCTTTTCATTCAATTCTATTGTTTCTTAAATACAGAGTCAGAGCCCATACGAGCCGAGGAGCCGGTCCGTGGAGTAACCGAATTCAGGTCCAAACCCCGGGTGATGTGCCGCCGGCGCCGACTAATGTGCAGGCGTTGAGTACATCGGAAACGTCTGTAGAGGTCTGGTGGGACGAAATGCCGTTCTTCAACGACATATTGGGTTATCACGTCTTATACTCTCAAACACCGGTCGAAGACCTCGACCTCTGGTACCGGAAGGAAGTGTTGCTGACCTGGTCTGCGGCCATCACAGGCTTAGAACCGAAGACGATGTACGCCATTCGAGTGGCCGCGTATACGAACCAAGGGTTGGGCAGACTTTCAGAGCTGATAACCGTTCGAACGGACCCAACGGACGTTCCGCTGCACTTACAGGCCCTCGAAGTAACCACTCATACAATGACACTGACGTGGAAACCCCCCAAAAAACTGTTGCCAATCAAATACAGGATAACATACGGCGCTCACAAAGAATTCTATGACAGTCTGGGAGGGCTTCAAAAACTACCCATTAGTCCCGAATCTATTTTCGTTAACTCAGACGTAACTGAATATAAAGTCAATATTTTGATGCCATTCACGACATATCAGGTGAACGTAACGGCCATTCCGGCTGACGAGTCGTTTCGACCTCCGGCTAAGATCACAGTAACGACAGCTATGGGTGAGTAAAGTGCTTAACAATTGAATTATAAGTTATTCTATCGTTTGGTCTGCACTGTATGTATAGCTGCGCCCAAACCTATGGTTAAACCGGATTCTATAGAATCGCAAAACAAACAACAGCTGACAGTGATTCTGCCCCAGGCCTCCGAAGAGTACGGGCCTATAAGTCACTACTATCTGGTTGTGGTTCCGCAGGACTTCGCAACTAAAGAACCGGATAAGTACTCAATTGAAGAGTTGTCGTCGACTCAGAGCGATCGAATCGGGCCATACATTGCGGCCAAATGGATGAGAAGATCGATCGCCAATACGTTCTCTCTCGGAGACGGACAGAAGTACAACGGCTTTGTCAACAGAAGACTCATAAAAGGGGTTTTGTATCGTATATTCGTCAGAGCCGTAGTCGACACACCCATTAAGGTTTGGTGCCTTCAAGCAGATAGCGCTCACTTAAACTAATACCGAACCCATATTCCAGAGCCTATTCACGAGTTCTCCGTTTTCTGAACCCTTGAGTTTGGAGGCGATCACAGCTGAAGGTCACGGAAGGAGTAATGACGGCCAACAAACCGATACTCAGCCCGAGAGACCTGGAGATAGAGTTCCGGTGACGAGGGCTGGCGATAAGTCTGGTGCCATTCTGATCCTTTCGATTGTTTTGGCCATACTCTTAGTGGTTATGTCGGTTGGATTCTGTATTATTAGACGGTATTTGACTTCAAATCACTTTTTATTGTCTTCACTCAAACTTAAATCAAAACCTATGCCACCCTTGAGTACCCCATTTGACTCATTGAGCCGAATGCCCGCATAGAGTCCACTGAATGGCATTAAGGGTTGAAATTAATTTAAAGATTATCTTATTATAAACGAAACCGCATTTAATATCAGAATTATTTTAAGTTAACATTAATTATAAGAAAATACAAAACAGTCTTATTGTCTGTAAATAAGAGAATGCGTGCAAAGACAGGCCATTTAGTTGCAATCGGCGACACTGTCTCTCTCTTCGGCTTTATTTTCATTTGAAACAAACCCAAAGAGCGATTCATTCGGCGATGACTTCATTCAAATGAGTAAAGTTTAGCTAAAAATTAAATATATTTTTATTTCATTTTGTTTTCTCTTTTGGTTTATTATATCAATAAATACCCAATGATTGCATCAATGAGTAGACGCCTTTCCATTCCCTGCAGACGCCGACAACTCATCAAATCTCCGGCGGCGGACACGACTATGAAGTTGTTGTTGAGTACCGCAGAACCACGTGATCTGACGACACACCCATCCGATCCGGTAGAGCTGCGTCGACTCAACTACCAGACACCAGCAATGATGAGTCACCCGCCCATCCCTGTGACCGAACTGGCCAATCACATCGAGCGGCTCAAAGCCACTGACAATTTGAAGTTCTCGCAGGAGTACGAGTCGATAGAGCCGGGCCAGCAGTTCACTTGGGAGAACTCGAACCTGGAGGCCAACAAACCGAAGAACAGGTACGCAAATGTGATCGCATACGACCACAGCCGAGTCGTACTCCAACCCCTGGACAACATTCCCGGTTCTGACTATATAAACGCCAACTATTGTGACGGATATCGCAAACAAAACGCTTATATCGCAACTCAGGGACCACTGCCTGAAACGTTCGGTCAGTATTTCGAATACAAACTGTTCTTTCGATTCATTTATTTTCTAAATTCACTAAAATTTCTGTATTTTAGGTGACTTTTGGCGTATGGTTTGGGAGCAAAGAAGTGCAGCCGTAGTGATGATGACCAAACTGGAAGAGCGCACTCGTATTAAATGTGATCAGTACTGGCCATCGCGAGGCACTGAGTCTTACGGTGTAATGCATGTGACGCTAACCAACTACGAAGAGTTGGCCTCTTATTGTATTCGGACCTTCACTTTGCAACGAACCGGTTATGTCGACTCTCGAGAGGTCCGGCAGTTCCAGTTCACCGCATGGCCCGACCACGGCGTGCCCGATCACCCGACGCCTTTCCTTATGTTCTTAAGGAGAGTCAAGACTATGAATCCGCCCGAAGCCGGACCTCTGATCATACACTGCTCGGCCGGCGTCGGTATGTATTAGAAGTTGAAATGTTTCGAACGAAACGTTGATTTATGTGTCTATCGAATGGAACTACAGGTCGAACGGGTTGTCACGTTGTGATTGACTCAATGCTGGAACGACTCAAATACGAGAACACGATCGACATCTACGGTCACGTGACTTGTCTTAGGGCTCAACGGAATTACACGGTTCAGACCGAAGACCAGTATATCTTCATTCACGACGCAGTCCTCGAGGCTGTGATCGCCGGCAATACAGAAGTGTCTGCGCGTAACCTCTATTCGCATATCCAGCTCCTGATGCAAGTGGTACCGGGAGAGAACATCACCGGAATGGAACTGGAGTTCAAGAAGATCGCATCCATGAAAACAGTGGCCAATAAGTTCGTGTCCGCGAACTTAGCGGTCAATAAGTTTAAGAATCGACTCATGAATATATTGCCCTATGAGTCGACCCGAGTATTCTTACAGCCCATCAGAGGCATCGACGGCTCCGACTATATCAATGCAAGTTTTATCGATGGCTACAAATACCGGAGCGCTTATATCGCAACTCAGGGACCGCTTCCCGAGACGACTGAAGACTTCTGGCGAATGCTTTGGGAACACAACTCCAATATTGTGGTCATTCTAACCAAACTCAAGGAAATGGGTCGCGAAAAGTGCCACCAGTACTGGCCTTCAGAGCGGTCGCAGCGATACCTGTACTTTGTGGTCGACCCCATCACCGAATATAATATGCCTCAGTATATACTCAGAGAGTTCAAGATCACAGACGCCCGGGTATTATGAGTTGATCCCACAAGTGATCCATTGTTTTCTAATACAATATCTATTGCTTTAACCCAAAGGACGGGCAGTCAAAGGTGATCCGACAGTTCCATTTTGTCGAGTGGCCCGAACAGGGCGTTCCCAAGTCTGGCGACGGTTTCATAGAATTCATAACTCAAGTTCACAAAACAAAGGAACAGTTCGGACACGAGGGCCCCATCACTGTCCACTGCAGGTCTGTCCCAATTATTTATATACTTATATCAGACTTAATCACATATAAGAGTCAAATGAACTGAACGGAGCTTAAGGTCAACATATTTTTCGGGACGACATGAAGTCCCTCCCGGCCAGTGGCCAGTCATAGCCTTTCGCTATATTTGTTGAGTAACTTTTTTATTATCTGATTCCAGTGCTGGCGTCGGGCGAACCGGAGTCTTCATAACTCTGAGCATAGTTCTGGAGCGCCTGCAGAACGAAGGCGTCGCCGATCTGTTCCAAACTGTTAGAACACTTAGGACTCAAAGGCCAGGAATGGTTCAGACAGAAGATCAGTACCAGTTCTGCTATAGGGCTGCGCTCGAGTACATCAGTTCGTTCGACAACTATGCAAACTAATGGACAGATTCGTTGAGCTCTTTGTCGACATAGTATTGATGCTCAGCACCGGAAGGACAGCCAAATCGGGTTAACTTTGGGCCAAATTATTTTCAGTACAAAAACTAAAGGAATAGGATTTGGACTTAAATGAAAGCACTTTTTAAGTTACGCCACAATTATATGACAATATGTTTAACTCGAATGAACTTATGGTACGGTTCCTCACAATTGGTTTATATAATTCTGACATTGATTTTGAGCTCAAGTCTGTATAGAAGTTATCAATCAATTAATTGAATCAATTAATGGCAATATTATTGACTCTAATCTAACGATTGTGTGCCTGAAATCCGATCCGAACTTATAGTAAACGTCTGTCAATACGAATGAGTCATTAAATAGCAATTAATAGATTAAACTCTAATAACAGCACATATTTCCTATCGATGTCCTCTTCGGTCGGTCTTCTAGTCTGAACTCTATTCTCTATAACCTCTGATATCCTCAGCTCTGAAGTCATAATTGAAAAACAATAGACTTATTATAATTGATATATAATTCTGACTCTGTTTTCGTGCCTCCGATTCGTATTTAATTTTCAATTCATTTCAATTCAATTCAATTCATACGATAACAAGAATATGATAACAAGAATATGTGATTTTCATAATTATGTGCTAACTCTCAGCTCTGGTCCCCATTTATTGGACTAAACAGTATTTCTAAACTTAGGCTATAATTAATTAAACAATAAAATTGTCGAATAATATCTAATTGTATTAAAAGTAATAATAATTTAATTATTATTATATAAACGCCATTCAAATACTTAACACAAATATTGCAATTCATTCACAATTTAGACAATAATTCAAATATAATCTCAATTCAAATACAATTTAATTGATTTAGAAAAATGATTGAAAATATTTTGGCCTTTAATTCAATACACAGTAAACAAAACAAAACAACAAAACATATGAATATTTATTATTATATAATAAACAAAATTAAAACAAATAATGAAAAAGAAGAATAAAAATGAATTTAAATGTTAGGAAAAGCATATCATGTTTGCAATTGACGTCATATTCAGTATAAATATATGAAAAAAGTTTTTAAATGTGACTTAATTTTGCTGTAATTGTAAATAATTTCTATTGATATACAAAAACCAATGTATTGTAGACTTGACTCGACTTTTGTTATAATTTTGTGACATTTTTTACAAAACTATTATTATTAGCCAAATGTAAAACTTTTTCATAATCTATACGATTATCGAGTTTTAGATAAAATTTTATTTACATTTTTTGCATTATATATAATATAATAATAAGTATTGTATTATTGTGTCTCTCATTCATGTGTTCGACGACTCAATACAATTCAATTCAATTATTCAGTCATTTGTACGAAATATTTTCAAAACTATTTGTTTCCATATTTTTTAATTAGAGCTATGAATATGAAAATACATTACATTTAATATAATATTGAATATAAATAATAATAATTTCATTTCGATTTGTAATTAATTTTTTTATTTTCTATCGTTTGCTATAAAATTCGTATTAAATTAAAATTCAATTAATTTAATAAATATTTTCTTTCATTTATTTATTTAATAAACTTTTAAATTAAGCCTTAATTCTAAATATGAACCGTTCGGTCGACTATCCGACTGACTATCGAATAAATCAAAGCAAGAAATACACAACAAATGGATCATTCGCTGACCAACTATTGGCCTGTGGGTCGAAATCATATTAAATGATCTACAGTACAGTTAGCCTTGAAACATTTATTAATTTTTCTCCGGGGCATTTTTAATAATAAATTTAATTTTGGCAATAAATTTAATGCAATTTAAAATATTAATTGAAACTTAATCTGATTTTCCTCACATTTTTCATTAGCTTTTATCTAAAATGATAGACTCAGATAAGTTTTAAAAAATATGATTTTTTTTAAAAGAGAAAAGCTTTCAGCTCGAGTTTTCTTATTTTCTGCTTGGGCATATTAAAAATATAATGCAGTGCACATTAATTTGCGATTAATTTTCATAGATATAAAAAATTATTGAATTTAAATCTAGTATTATATTATATTTCATCAAATATTTAAGTATTTTCACAATAAATATTTGATGACAACAGAAATCAAAAATTAACCGATATTTTGTCACATTTTTCATGAATTTTGCCAACTTCATTTATGGACGAACCATAGAAAATTTAATGAAAAAGTTAAATTTTCTACCAAGTATTTTTATTATAATACTAAATTTATATTAAAAATAATTTTCAAGTCTAAGTACAGTACAGTACAAAACAAGACAGCACATCTACAGCGCCAGAACAGAATGAGTATCGACAACGAGCCGGTCAACCAATTCAATGACCTTGGCAATTTTTCATTAGAACTAAAGTTATTGATTGAAAAATTATAAAACTGATAATTTTGCCCCTTGCCACTTGATACTATATGACAGTCGCAACTTGCGAGTCTAGTGGGCATTTTTTGTCAAGTGGGAGTCTAGTAAGCCTCCACCCTGTATCGCTTGTCAAAATGACACCAGGTTCAGATTTTTATCCCCTATAGTTTTACTGTGCTGCCAAAAAGTGTCTAATAATTTTAACCCTATAACAGAGATAGGCAATAAGGGGTACAGGTGGGGGTAACCCCCTGTGAGTTGGACCGAGGCTGACCCCCTTCTGTTTTTCGATGATTTGGTGGTGAAAACTCGAAAGGGCACTTTTTAGAGAAAAAATTGATTCATTGAACCCCTTTTGGCCAAAATTTTTGGCTTACACCCGCCCCTGTCCTCAGACCCATTGCCTATCTCTGCCCTATCAGTTCTAGTATGCAGTACTACTGTAGTACAGTTATTGTACAAACAAAGTAGTGTACAGTGAACTCATTAAAGCTCTGAAAGTTTCCTTATATTAGAGTGAGAATGTATTCTTCCCAGCATAACACCAACTTTATTTTTTTGATATATTTTCAATGCTTTTACGGTGTATTGCAGTGAAGTATATATATTTTTATTGTTTCAGGCCTTTAGTGAGTTGGCTGTACAGTACAGACACGAAATCTAATGTGTGTTCAACTCTGAGTAATAACTGTTTTTTTTGATGACTTCTTTGGACTCAGTTTTGAATCAAATAATTTTTTGAATAAAAGTTTAATTATTTATTCACAAAATTATTTTAATCCCAACTCTTGTGTTATTTATTTGATTTCAAACTGATATGAAATCGTCGAAAGAGATAAGAAATTATCAAAAATAGGATAACAGGTATTACTCAGAGTTGAGCAGACATTAGATTCCGTGTCTGTACTGTACACTACAGTATGCGATGATTTTAATATCTCTATTGACGCGACTCTGCTTTTAACGGCAAAACATAGAAAGTGTTGTAACTGTTGTTCAGCCGTAGTATTGACAGTACAACTGATTGTTCTTAAACTTAACTCAATTTAACATTAATTTCGATTGAATTGAGTTATATTGAAGTGAAGAGTGAATTGAATTGAATTGAAGACAATGTCAAACGTAATGCGAATCCAATTGAAATTGTTGTCAAACTTGTGCAACAAATACAACAAGAATTCAAACTTATGTTTAATGCGATTAACAATCGATTGTTTGCATTACAAGAACTCAATTAATTCAAACACAAATCCAATACAAATGCGTTCAATCAGTGGTACGACTAAACTGAATACGAGTCCAAAGTTTGACAGAAATAAGGCTTTGAGTGAAAGACAGAAGAGTTCTGAAAGCGATCTAACGATTGGACAGAAAGTGAAGCAAACGTCTGAAGACATCAGTTATTTGGGTATTATTTCACAACTCATTCAGACAGTCATAACATTCAGATAACTCTCTCTTCGCTTAACTTTGCTCTCAATTCAGGCGTTATTATAGTCGGGGTATCCGTGACTGCACTCATAGCTCTGGCCGTATGCCGAGAGCTCTTCTCTTCGGGCAGTCCTAACGTTATTTACTCGAATGCACTCAAACGCTGTAAATCTGATCCCCGGGTCATAGAAATGATTGGTCAGCCTATGAAAGGATTCGGCGAAATGACGTCTCGGGGCAGACGAAGACATGTGAGCTCTTTGGAGTACGAGAAGGACGGGCAGCAAGTGGTTAGAGTAAAGTTCTACCTCAAGGGACCCAAAGCCAGTGCAACCGTTCATTTGGAAGCCCTTAAGAAGAGATCCAAATCTGACTTCAGATACCTTTTCGTCGAATCAGACCATAACAGGAATGTAATCGTTTTGGAGGACAACCGACACATCAGTTGAGACACATATTAATAATCGATTCATAAATGAGTTTATAATAAAAATCATTGAATTAATGGTCACTTCGAGTGAATTCAATGCAAACAATGTCTCGAATATTAGGTTTAGTTTTAATTCATTTTGTTTTCAAATAATGTTTATATTTATTAAACGAAATATAATTTATAAGTCTATCAAAAGTTTTCAATTTTTATTCAACTAAATAAAAGACAATGAAAACCGAGAACTCGTATATAATATAATATAATTTTAATAATCTATTGAAATATCGAAAGCCATACAAAAGTATCTCTTCTTTACATCCAATAACTGCCTATAGTATTGACGATTCAGTCAACGGATAATTAATCTTAACATTAGATTCAGTTATTTTGAGTTTGTGTTGGTTTGAGTCGACTTCTATGGCAACCATTTCTGAGATCAAAACAAAAGTTCTTTCTGTCAGAAGATATTTGGGTCAGAATAGGAGCAAATGACAGACTTAGTGGCCATTTGGGACGTACCCCTGTGCGACAAAGTGCACCGGGTCGAGTTCGAGCACGGCACTACTACTGGCAAACGGGTCCTCAAAGTTGACGGACAGGTATTGCAAATATTTTGTTTTGGAATTATTTTAAGCCAACCATTAGTTTGTATTCAAACAATTATTTCCGAAATCACAGAATCTTTAGTCAAGTCTTAACTTTTGCTTAAATATCGAAATTTTTGTTTAACTTTTTTAAACATATTTTTGAGGATCTCTTGTCTCGACTATAAATAAAATATCGTTTTTTATCCCAATTCAAGTCATTTCCGGTAAAATGTTTTGCTTCGGAAAGAAAATATCTAAAATGAGTCAAGAATTTTCTCTGTACTACTCGTGCGTTCCTATTCCGTCCAAAATTACAGACCCTATACTCCTTAATTGATTGAGCTTGGCCAATGATCATGTTAACTTCGAGTGAAAAGTTGTGTTCATTGCATTTGCTTTTTAATTATTGTCAGACAATAATACTACAGTATAAAGCGGGGAAGGGGTGAGTGATAGCCCTTTCCATGGCTGAGCTCTGGAAATCCTCAACTGTTCAATGATTATTTGGGTTTAATATATTTTACATATCTGTGCGGAACTGAACCGTCAGCTTAACATGAATTATAAAACAGACACAAAAAATAATTATTTAGTCTCTTATTGTGGAACCAAAAGCAGCACATTTTGTAGAATATAGGTGTAGTACCCCAGGCAACAAGCCGCTTGATCTTAACCACGTGAAAAGAACAAGTGAACAGATGCTAAATAATTCGGATGAGTTTGGAGTTAAACTCTGGGCATTTGATTTATACCGTACAGTAGAATACGTTCCACACTATCTCGTGATCAGTATATGAACTCAGGTCTCAATAGGAGTAAGAGTTGTGTTAACACACGATATAATGGCTAAAACGAATTCCTGAGTAGAGTAGAGTAATTGTGCCGTTCATATGCTGCGCTCATTGATTGCATAATATGAAGAGTCGGTGTTTTGTGTTAGGAAATAGTACGGCGCGAATGGATGTTCAAACTGGTGGGCAATGAGTTGTTTGAAATAAAAGGAGAGGAGAATCAGGTTTACGCCAAATGCGAAATATTGATTAACGCGAGCACAGGATTCACATATGAATACTCACTGTTTGTAAACGGAAAACAACTGAAAAAGTTTAAAGAAAAACAGTCGAAAGTAATGAGGACTTGGATTGTGGAAGTGGACGGACAGAAGTGGAGAATCGCTTTGGGTTTGAACTTTCGTGAATTCATTGAACGAATTCTTAAACCAATTATTGATTTGTTTCAGAGAAGGAAACCCTCGATATTTGGGTCAATGGCCAGAAGGCTGAGACCGTTCATGAGTTCGCAGACGAGGGAACGGAAATGCAGTTTCTGATCGACAATCAGCACAAGGCGTGCATCAAAACCATCAGTAGTGGTAATAAGAAGGAGGGAATCGTTTACTCACTTATAGTGAACGGCAATGAAATAACTGAAGGCTTTATGTAATTAAATGTATTGTTATTTGAGTACAAAAATCTAAAATTGTTTTAAAATAATATCTATTCATATATTCATATCTTTATATTTTATGTACAAATCTGTCAATTGTTTTGTGACTAGAAATCAATTGAAACCAATTCTAGTGTTGTGTCAACTGAACTGTCATTAAGTCAAACGAAATGCAATTAAAGTCTTATTTTTGAAGTTTCGATGCATTGTATTGTTTGAAGAATGATTTGCCGAATTCATAAGTGCTGATCATTATAGCACAGGCCGGCGCCACCTTGATCACTCGGGGAACTATACCGGAGAACAGGCCTCTAAATCCGTTTTGTCTATAGATTTTGCGTAAAATATCACGAGTTTTGGTCTCATTAGTCGATTGCCTTTGTTTGGCAATTATCTGCATTTCCCCCAATTCTATCTGTCGGTGCGTTTTGACCACATCGAACGGAAGGGTAATCACAGCAGCACCAGCCCCCGCAGAGGCCCCGCACACGAAGCTAAAGGCAAACGTCGGCTCCTTCTGATTGAACCGCTTTTTCATGAACTCATAGTTCGCCCAATAGATGCACGAAAAGGGAACGTCCCTTAGAATGGTTGCGCTGAGTCCGCGCCAGAGCGAAAAGAAGCCCTGAGTCTCGATTAGGCCTTTGATGGCCTGACCTAACTCTAAGTAACTTAACTTTTTTGATTGCATTTTAGTTCTAATCATTTCCAATGGACTGATAGTCGTTGCGGCGAACACTCGCGCCAATCCTCCCGAGACTACGGGCACCCAAAGCGGCTGATCCTTTAACTGGAACCGTTTGGTGATGTGTTCGCGTAACTGATCGTAAACTGTAAAATATATGACTGTCGCCGGAATCGCCATAACTCTGAGGAATGGGAAGACAATTATGAATGAAATATCAAAACCAATGGTCGCACACATACAAAGTGGGCGGAAGTCCACTCCATAGGGCGCCTATGCCTTCGTTTCGCGTTATTTTGATGAAAGCGTCCTTAAAGTCAATATGAAATCGATTAGAGTTTGTGTCAATGCTATCGAAGCTCAAGACATACGAGAGTTCCGGTAAACTGTCGGTTCTTCTGAAGCCACCGATCATTCAAATAGTTTCGATGTATTGTCGCAGCGCTTCCGCTATGGTATGAGTGACTACTTTTGGCATTAGTGGTGCCGTTGACACCATTGGCTCCATTGGATGAGTTGAGACCATTGACTCCATTGACACTATTTGCGGGACAATAGCAGATGTGTTCCATCAGTCCATTGCAATACAAATAGCATTTATTTTTCATAAACTCTTTTTGTTGTGATTGGAGTCTAATCTTCACGACATCTAAAGGAGTGACTGATTGCCAGACAATTGTTTCATTGAATTAATCTATAGATTCAGAGACAGTGGGACAGAGAGACAGACCGAAAATGGAAGTGACCAGTGCTCCGGTGCAGGAAGAGATCATCTGCTGGAAGGGGGTTATCATAGGAGAGGGTTCGACAGCACTCTCACCGGTCGTCTCACTCACAGCCAATGGATTCCGATTTACGGCTATTTCTCGAAAGCCATTCATTTTATACATTGGTATGACTTATGCGAACAGACATAACAAGAGGACAACAACTCATCGAAGAATATATGTCTTGTAATAAGAGGTTAACTAAACTAAAAACCGATTGAATAACGAAATGAAATCAAATGTAAAGAAAGGAAACGAAAACAAATGCCAACCATTCGGATGAGCATTGGTTAGCATTGCATCAGATGTGAGGACACATGCATTCTATGGGCCATTCACTCACACTATTAAGGCTTAGGCTTTCATTGTCAATGACTCAATGAGACACTGTGTGACAGTCTGTGTCGACTATACAAAGCGTACGTCTATTCTGTACGACCCGTCAGTGTTTCTGCAAAGTCACGAATGGCTTGTCTTTGAAGATCGGATTCAAAGCAAATAAAACTGATTTCAAACTCAACTCAGTTTTGACTATAAATTATAATTAACTCAAATATAATTGATTTTCATTTGACCTGAGCTTCACTTAAGCCGAATCCAAGCGAACAGAGGAATGGCATCCGAGAGATACAGCTTCTCATTGACGACATTCAGGTATTGAAACAATTATTGAATGAATTGACAGAAAATTATTTGAATTTCTTTTCAATCAAACCGTCTGTCAGTCCGTCGGGAAAACTGGTCCAAATCGAGTACGCGTTGGCAGCGGTGGCGGCCGGGGCTCCAGCCGTCGGCATAAAAGGTAGTTGAGCTCAATTGCGATTGAGTTGACTGTAATCCTAACCAATGTTTGATCCCTTGTCTGCCGAAGCGTCCAATGGTGTGGTGTTGGCCACAGAGAAGAAGCATAAGTCGATTATATACGAAGAGCACAGTATATACAAAGTAGAACCGGTGACCCAACACATCGGAATGGTCTACAGCGGAATGGGGCCGGACTACCGGCTTCTGGTGCGCAGGGCTCGTAAGATAGCACAACAGTATTACCTGACGTACTCCGAGCCCATCCCTACCACACAACTGGTCCAACGCGTCGCTCATATCATGCAAGAGTACACTCAATCAGGAGGTGTCAGACCTTTCGGGGTTTCACTACTGATCGCCGGATGGGATAACGACCGGCCGTTCCTTTTCCAATGCGATCCATCGGTAAGTGATTGAACTGAATGGCCATTGAGTTGAATGGCATGCGAAGAGTCGGTCCGCTAATGAGTCTCACAAATGCACTAAAGGGCGCGTACTTTGCGTGGAAGGCGACGGCAATGGGGAAGAACCACATAAACGGAAAGTCTTTCCTCGAAAAGCGGTATTCCTTTCGATATAATGACGACTCGAATAGAGTTTTATTAAAACTGATTTCAATTGCTTTCTGACAACAGTTATAGCGAAGAGTTAGAACTCGAAGACGCGATTCAAACGGCGATATTGACTCTGAAGGAGGGCTTCGAAGGCCAGATGACTCCCGACAACATCGAGATCGGCATTTGCAACACTCAGGGCTTCAGACGACTCTCTCCCACAGAAGTCAAGGACTATTTGGCGACAATCGCCTGATTTATACAATAATTCTGTTTTTTAATGAAAATCTGTTTTCAATAATAAATTTTGAACAACAAGTCCAACAACTTTGGGATCAGTTATTCAATTATTTCTAATTAATAAAAAGAAATTAAGATTTTTTAGGATTTGATTTAGACTTCGGCCGCAAATGTTCGGCAATTATTTGTTTTTTGCGAACATATTTTCAAACACTTGTATTAACAGTTAATTTGTGAACAGTTTTACTCTATTTATATGAATTGTGAAAATTGTGAGGAAATTATTGAACTATTAATGTGAGAAAATATAAATTAGTTTCCAGAGGGGGTTAGAGGGGGTTCACGAGATTTTCTGAAAAATTAATTATATTTGTATTAGATTGTGGCGACCGTCAAAAAGACAGGACTGCCTG